>PVKE010022083.1:0-17950 GCA_004027555.1 Craseonycteris thonglongyai
ACTACAGCCTGCAAGCTGCAGGCCCTCTCATCCGGCCCATGGAGACCTTTTCATTTGAATAAAATAATATTAAATAAATAATTAAAAACAACATCTATGTTTTGATTCTTTTTTATTTGGACCTCGAGTGTGTAGTCGGCCCCCAAACTGCTGTTTGATAGTTAATGCGGCCCGCGGGCTGAAAAGTTTGGAGACCCCTGCTCTAGACTATAACAGTTCCTAAATTTATGCATTGTTCGCACACTGTTCCTCATCTGATAAAGTGGGGAAGGGGAAAGTTTTCTTGGCTAACTTTTTACTTATTATTTGGTTCACCTACAATTACATATTTCCTTTTAAGTAGATGTTTTGATCTGGGGAAAAAACACTAGTTTTTCTCTTAAAAATATAAATTCCTATAAAATATTTGGAGATAATCCTAAAAGATACCTGATTTTCTTTGCAAAAAAAAAAGATTGAGAGAAAAGGTGGTGATACCAGGATAGCTCAGCAGTTGAGGGCTTGCCTCACAATCACAAGGTCTAGGGTCAATTCCTGACCACAGCCCATGTAAAAAACCCATATGCTGAACTGCAGCACAACTGGTAACCAACAGAATGGCTCAGTGGCAAAGATTCTAGTCTCCCATTCAGGAGGCCTCTGGTTTGGTTCCCACCCCACAGGGCCCCACTTCCACCTGTGTGGAATGAAACCATATCATAGTTAATGATATACAACTACAGAAACTGCTCTGGGCCCTCCCCACTTCTCTTTCTCTCTCTCTCTCTCACACCTTCTCTTAAACAATAAAATAAATATTAAAAAAATAAAAGAGACAGAAAAGGAACAAAAGAAATCATCTTGTCCTTACAGCTGAGGAAACCTAGGCTGAGAGTGTGAAATAATATGCCCATTGTGTATTACACTGCAGTTTAAATAGAGGTGGCGGGGAGGTGGGGGTGGGGGTGGGGGTGGGGGACAGAAATACAATAGCCTCTTTTGGAGAAACAGTTCTCATGCATGTCCCACCATTACACCATGCAGATCACTTCAATCACGACAGAAATTCACAAGAAACAAAACACACTTAGAATGATTTTCTATGCCACTGAGAAGGCAGTCCTCCCACTAGCTTTCAGCAAGCGAAAGAGGTGACACTTCTGGAGGCAGGAGTTGTAGTATTTCACTGATACCTTCAGGAAAGCTATAAACATAGAGTGTCTACATTATAGTAAGACACTTTTTTCAAAGTTGGAAAGTTGGTGTGGTATTTTAAGCCTCCGTGACAGCCTTGAGGGAAAAATGAAGATGGATAGAAGAGATTTTACACTGGAATACCCGTTAGAAAACTGCCTGCTGCCCTGAACCAGAATGATCAGAAAAGTAACAAAAATGAGGTAAGCCACTAAAAACGAGGTAAGCCACTATTGTGGATGAGACCATAGCCACTACCACCACCACCACAAATGAATTAATCTTTTACTGAATCCTTACATACCAGGCTACCCCTTTACTTACATTATTTTAAACAGTCCTCACAGCCACCCTACAGTGATGATTTAGCATATGAGGAAACAGGTTCAGAGAAATGAAGTTAACTTGCTCTGATGGTCTTTCGGCTGTGGCCAGGCTACAGTTCTCCATCCGTCAAACACTAATCTAAGTGTTGCTGTGAAGACAGTTTGTAGATGTAATGAAAAGCCCACAATCAGTTGGTCTTAATGGAGGAGATGACCCTAGATAACTGGGGTGGGCCTGGATCAATCAGATGAAAGGCCTTAAAAACAGAGCAGGGGCTTCCCTGAAGAAGAAAGTCCACCCACAGGCAGCCTGCTCTTCCTAACGGCCTGCCTTATGAATTCCAGTCTTGCCCAGCCTGCCCCCGCACTTGCATGAGCCAATTCCTAGCAATAAATCTGCTACTGGTTCGGCTCTTCCAATGAACCCTAACTGAAACACATGCCAAAGATCACACAATTAGTAGGTGAAAGAGCTCGCATTCTATTGAAGCCAAAAGTAGGCCAGTATTCCAAACTCCCTTCCTACCAAAGTTCAGTGGTAGATAGCAGCACTTCACAGAAATGGCACCACATCCAAATGGCCAGCCAGCAGGGTTGGAAGAAAAGGTTAACAGCATGAAAGCTCTCCAGGCCAGTCTACCTGGGGTCAAACCCTGGCCCAGCTACTTACTATGCAACCTTTACCTTGGGCAATGTACTTAAATTCTGTGTCGCAATTTCCCCATCTGAAATGTGAAACAATAATAGTACCTACCTGATAGCTGCTGAAGATTCAATGAATTATGCCATGTAAAGCATTTCGACACCAGTAAAGGTTAAGAATTATTCACTAGTTAGCAGAGGCAAAGGGTGAAAATGATCCATGCTAAGCTGTTGAAATGGGGCAAAGGGGAAGTAGAAACACCCATGATGACTATTAGGAAACGAGTCATGGGAAAGCACTCACTCAGTGGTGATGCAGAATGTAACAGAGTGATGGAAGCACTGAAGAATGCTTCCCTATGACTATTCTAGAGAAGGCCAACCATTCATAGGCATTACAACCTAATCCAGGGACAGGCAGCAGCAAGAAACAGCAGTTCATCAGAATTTCAGTTCCACATAGAAACAGAAAAGTCCCTAACTTGTTCTAGGCCTGACTGATCCTCATGCATAAAAAAAAGAATACAAGGTGTAGCATTTTCAGCATCACTAGGTTTTTCCAAAAGGCACAAAAACTCATTCATACTTGGGTGGTCTACACCCACATCATCATTACACACAGGAAAATATAATTCTTGCAGATTATGAGCAAACAAGACACGATGTAGGCTAATATCATAATTAACATTAGTCAGGCATGACTGAATGTGCCAAATCTGACACAAACCTATGAAAGATATAATGGTTCCTGGGGATATCGGGATAGCTCAGCAGTTGAGTTTTTGCCTCGTGATCACAAGGTCTAGGGTTCAATTCCCAGCCCTGGCCCATGTAAACCCACATACTGAACTGTGGCACAACTGGTAACCACTAGGATGGCGGTAAAGGGTCTCATCTTCCATGCAGTAAACCCCTGGTTCAGTTTCCGCCCTGTATCCACCTGTGTGGAATAAAACCATATTACAACTAATGATGTACAACAATGCTGGACACTGCTCCGGGTCCTCCCTTCCTTCTCTCTCTCTCTCTCTCTCTCTCTCTCTCTCTCTCTCTCTCTCTCTCTCTCTCTCTCTCGTACCTTCTCTCAAAACAATAAAATAAATCTTAAGAAAAAAAAGATATACTGGTTCCTGACACCTATGGTATCACCAAAATGAGAAACCTTCAATTTAAGAAAAAAATTCATCAGTGTTCACAAAAATATGTGTGTATCTTTTCACTGAGTTTCAATTATTGTGGAAAGAATAGGCATTGACACTTCAATAAACAGCTGTTAAAGTTCTACAAACTGAAATACAATATGAGTTTTAAAGAATAAGGAAACCCAAAGTGACATTTATGACTTTAATACTATCTAGCATAACACGCCACAGTTATAAAGAATCTAAAACTGCTTTCAGTCTCTTCCCAGATAAATAGCTATTAATAATAAAAAATTATTTTTTAAATCGCTTGATAAAGACATAATTTGTCCAACAGGCCTTCTAAAAATTGAGGCGTGAGCTTGAACATCTCACTAAAATCAGGCTGCTTTGCTTATGGCCGCATGTCCCAGAGGCAGGTATAATTATTGTTGAA
The DNA here is from genome assembly GCA_004027555.1 of Craseonycteris thonglongyai. NCBI lineage: Eukaryota > Metazoa > Chordata > Mammalia > Chiroptera > Craseonycteridae > Craseonycteris > Craseonycteris thonglongyai. Next base: position 3,720 of record PVKE010022083.1, read on the forward strand.
AGAAATTGATAACCTAAATGTGCTAGTTTTCAACCCAAGTTGAAAACAAGAGGAAAGGAGGATTATCCTAAGAAGCCACTAACACCAAGATGCAGGGAGAACTGGGTTTGGTCTCTCTTTTCTAGGTCAGTGTCGTTGCCTGGGCGACCCAATGTGGAAGGGACGGCCTGACCAGAATGCAATAGTGTTTGTCACCATGGTATTGTAAGCAGTCTACCTCTGGGTACCACATAACTCAGAGAGTAAATCCAATTCTCCAATTAGGGAGCTGATAAGAGAAATAAATGTAGAGCTAGAACTCACATACAGTATTTCAATCAAATTTTCTCTAGATCTTTGACAAAACAATTATCAATCTTTATAAGTTTTTATTCATTTATTCAGAGGGTATTCTTCAGCTTTGTCTCATGGAGGGTCTGAGAGGGTGGCTGGAGCACCTGTCCATATCAAGGGTATATATCAGTGAGGAGGACAGGACAACGTAAGTCATTAAGTTGAACAGATGTGGGAAATCCAGATACCTGCTTCCCAACAGGCTGTAATGGGAATAAACGAAATAGTACTTGTGATTCTTGTCAGAAGAAAGAATGTGGAATAGATTTAAAGATGTAAGGAGCTACTTCTTCAAGGAAGAAAAGAGGATGAGAGTATGAAGTGGCCCAGGTGGACTTGGAGTGAAGGCTAAGATTCACTTAGCCAATCACCTGGCAGGAACCAGGACCTCTGCTTTTTTTTCTTTCTCATCAGAAATAGGCCACAACTAGCCTTCTCAAAGTGATGCAAAAACTCTGTTGTTGACCGGGACTGAAAAGAAGATGCAAGTATCTTTCCTTTCAGAGCGCAGGTAGATCCCCCACCTATACCTCAGGCTTCTGTGTCAATTGTCCTGCCACATCACAAATGTCGCAACACCAGCAATGCAACTTTAATGGTCAATTTTTCCTTTCCTACTTTTCCTATCCAGAGCAAAAAAAATAAAAAAGAAAAATAACATGTTTTTCCAAGCAGGTCACTGATGATTTTCATTTCTATATCTAATCTCTGCCCTGCAAGACCCCCTTCTTCGCTGCCACCCCCAAAGTTATCTATCCATCAATGCTAAAGTTGGCACCTTCTCGGAGAGCCTTCTATGAGTCCCTCAGCCATGAACTAAATATAATTTCTCCCAACTCTGGGTGGGCAAGCTCCTATCAGTTAACCCCTAGCAGTCAAACTATGTATTTTACAAGGTTCTATCTTGTATTGCAAATATTTTGGCTGCTTTTCACTGAGCCTAATACATTTTATAAGCTCCTCAACTCTGTTCTTGCTTTATCTATTTATCCATCTGTTTGCCTAGTACAGTAGTATGCACTTAATAGATATTTTATGAATGGACCAGCCCTGTCCTATACCTCAAACCAGCCATCATTCATTTAAAGTCAACAAATTTTCATTAGGCACTTAACAGGTGCAAGGAGTTGGAGACGATGAGTGAGAACCTACCATGCTCTGAGCTAGGAATGTGCAACCCCCAAAGGGTGGAGCTAAGAAACCTACCTAAATAATCTGTGGCAAGCAGGTAGAGATATTATATATAATATGCAAATAAAAAAATTACGGTGTGGAAATAGGACAGGAGAACCATTTCCATGGCAGCAGGAGAGGAAAGGAAGAAACATCCTTTGTTGAAGATCGAATTTCATTAAACAGTTTGTAATCATCTCATTGAATTCCCACATAAGCCTCCAAGTCAGGTATTTTTTTAACTCCCATTTCATAAATAAGGAAGTTGGGCTCAGAGAAGTTAAATAATTTGGCTAAGGTCACATAGCTAGTAAACAATCAAACTAGCAATCACAATCTCAGTGGCCCAGTTCCAACGCTCAGGCTGTTGGGACAGACACAGAACCCCCCTTCCTCCCTCCCTCCCCCTCCCGCTCCTCCTCCCCATCCCGAGCTCTCCCCACCAGCAGCCTGAGCTCAGCCATCATGCCTACAACAGACTTTCACTGGTGTCTGGAGGAAGGACATGGGCATTTCCAGAATAGCCAACAGCCTGACAATGGGGAAGTTTAAACCATGCGACAAAAGCAGAATCCTTCACATAACTGAGTACAGGGCATAGAAAGAGGAGATGTTCTTTTTTATTGTTATTTTGTAAATAATTATTTTATTTGTTTGAGAGAATGTGAGAGAGACAGAGAGAAGGGGGAGGGCCTAGTTGTACATCATTAGTTGTGACATGGTTTCACTCCACACAGGTGGATGTGGGGCCGCACAGGGCAGGAACTGAACCCAGGGCCTCTCGAATGGGAAAGTAGAACTTCCCCGATGTGCCATCTCAGAGGTTACCAGTGTGTCACACAGTTCTGCATATGGGTTTGCATAGGCCGGGGCCAGAAATTGCATCCTGGGCCTTGCAATTGCAAGGCAAGCGCTCAACTGCTGAGCTATCCCAAATCCCCTAAAGTGGAGACGTTTTAAAAGAGAAAGCCAGTGAGTGGAATGATTCTCCACTTCCCCTGCAATATGTTTGGAACATATAACAAAGTACACTTTTTATCTACTTAAAAAAATAAGTATTATAAGTAAAATTTTGAATGTATTTGAAATTACTGTTTTATGACAATAATCTGGACCCTCAATTATAAGTATCCAATAAAGCAAACTATGTTGAGGGGAAAACTGATTCTCTCATTTCCTTTTCCTCCAGCCTTCTTTGTTCTTATCTCTCTGTAAAGATGTGGTCTGGAGATTTAGACCATAAGATTAAATACTAAAGAAACTAAATACCAATAATTTACTTAAATACATGACAAAGGTCCTATTAGGCCAACTGATACTTAAGTATTTTGAAATGAGAATTTTTCTATTATATAGCTGAGCTGGTTTAAATAATTTAAGTTTTATAAATATTTTAAGCTTAAACACTGGGAGATAAATGAGGTATTGATAGCCTAAAGTGACATAACAGGCATAATAATGTATCAGGGACCACTCAATGTGAATTCACCCAAGTACGTAAGAGAACAGGTGGCAGGGGCATGCAGAGCTAAGTGCTTCATAAATTATCATTAATACCCAAAACTACTTGCTACCACAGAAAATGACTTTCACCTGTGGTCCCAGATGCCCTCACAGCTTAAACTACAGGTTCTTCTCATTGCTCACAGCCTCTTGCTCTGGGAAGAAGGGAGGTACTAGGCGGGTGAGCCAGGGGGTACAGAAGGGCTGGGATTTTTAGGGGAACACCAGTAAGCAGGCTTGCAAAACACAGGACAGGGAATCACTGTGTCCCAGAGCAGGCAGATGCCTCAGGCAGGCTCATCCCTTAGAGGGCACCTGGCTCATCAAGTCCCGGATAATGCTGATGACGATGACCCAGACCCCAGGCACCTGAGTAAGTCAGCTGCCACTGTGGAATCCTGGAGGTCTTCAACTAAATGGGGCAACTGAAACAAGGGCTATCAGACCGCAACGTTATTACCTGAGTTAGGACGTCTTGAACATTATGTGAACAAAGAGATTTGGAAAAGGTGCTACAAGTATAATCAATGTTCACAGCACAGAAAGATCATGCATTTTAAAACTTAGATGTCTTCCCCTCCCCCACAAAAAACAAACAAATAAAAAAGAAGCAAAGTGGAATCCCTGTACTTACTATACTTATATTTTGGCTCTCCCTATATAGTTTACACATTCCTTTTTTTTTTTTCCTGGAGTCATACTTTGATGGGGTGGCAGTCTCTCCCTCCTCACCCCTCTTCCCCCCACTCGCTCTTCCCCAATGCTTCTTTTCTTCTACTTTCTCATTTTCCTACCCTCCTCCATCTCTCTGTCTCTCATCTCTTCCCCCCTCCACTTTCCCTGGCTCTTCAGCCCTTTCTCTCCATCTCCTTCCCTCCATCTCTACTCCTCTCTCTTTACTTCACCCCTTGTCTCCTCCCCTTGTCTCTTTTCTGCTCTCTTTCCTCCCTGAAACAGGTGAAAAGCAATTTTGGTCCATCCCAGTTTGTCTTGAGTAATGCAATCCAGATCAAAACTTTGCCTAAGGATCCAGGCCAGAAACAGTAGCAGACACAAAGCTGACTGAGAGCCAACCTCTGATTTCCAAGTCACATAGAGGATCTGAGCCACTTCAACTGCAGAACCACACCTCAAAAGAACCGAGTGTGCTAACATCACAGGTGAAAATATGGGACGGTAAGAAAAGAGGAGAAAAAGCTGTCCCACAGATGCCTCCACCCAAGACCACCTCCATCTGGTGGGCAGTCTGGGAAATGTGCCCCTCCCCCCAAGACTGCTCCCCCTGCGCTCCAAAGATTCTGGAGTCATTTACCAGGAGGACACCCAGTCCCTCGGCAGCTTGCTGAATTTTGGTGTTTACCATAGGCTTGTCAAAAAAAGTACACGGGCAGGCAGCTATGTGAGGCACCAGCCAGCTTTGGTGGTCATCTTCAAAGCCAGTAGTGTAACCAAGCTATGGCGGGGGTGGGGGTGGGGGTGGGGTGTTCCTCCCCACCACCAGTTTTAGACTTTTATTTTACCACGAAGCCCTTAGTGTCATCAAACTGCCTAGTCTAGGAAAAGCGAATCTGCAGGGGTTTTGTGTAAGGAAAACATGGCCCAGGGATGGGTGAACGTGTAACCATATTTTTTTTTCCAATTTTCAATAAAGGGGCCTCTGGAAATAAGCACACTGCTCAGCAGCAGCACCCAGGGAGAGAGGAAAGAGAGGAAAGCAGCCTGGGCAGTCGTCACAAATTTTAACTCCAGTTTTGACACTTTCTAGCTATGTAACTGTGGACCACCCTCAGTTTTCTCATCGCATCTGTGAGATGGAAATAATACTGTCTACATCACAGGGCTGCTACGAGACTAAGGAATGTATCCCTTATGAGATGCCTGGTACATAACAGGACCTCAGTAAATGCTGGTCCTCTGAGCTCCCACAGAAACTTCCTACTCTTACCTAAGAAGGATTAATTTTGATCATTCCCAAGTTTATGTGTGGTATCCAGAGAAATAGCAATCAAGTACGTGCCCTAAAACTTGTCCTAGTCCATAAGATGTACCTGGTGAATGCCGCCTTTTTGACTAGTAAGTACATTTTCTTTCTTTCTTTTTTAAGATTTATTTTACTGTTTGAAAGAGAGATCAAGAGACAGAGCAAGTGGAAGGCTCAGAGCAGTCTCCATAGTTGAACATCATTAGTTTTGACATAGTTTCATTTCACACAGGTGGATGTGGAGCTGCGTGGGGCGGGAACTGAACCGGGGGCCTTCCACGTGGGAGGTGCGCCCCAGTTCAGCAATAGGGGCTTGCACGGGTTGGGGTCAGGACTCGATCCCTGGACCTCGTAGTTGCAAGGCAAGTGTTCAACATATTGAGATATCCCAGCATCCCTAATAAGTGCATTTTCATGTTTCTTTTTTCAATAAAGTCCAAGTATTATTTCAATTTGGCTAATTTTAACTAATGTGGGTCAACACTTTCTTTTTGTATTGTTAAATTTATTGGGGTGACAATGGTTAACAGTTCCTTAATAGATTAGATAAGATGCATTAATTTCGCAAAGAAAATTGGAGCTGTAAGTATATATTAAACTATATTAAGCTAATGTTTATAGATCCCTTACTATTTTGCAAGTACTAGGCTAAGTACTTTTTATATATTTAAGTGCATTTATATCTCATTTAATCCAAAGAATCCTGTAAAACCGGTATTATAATTATCCCCATTTTACAGACAAAGAAACTAAGCTAAGGGTGAATATTCTGGGTGACATAGTAAGGAGCTAAGCTAAGTCACAGCAGAGAGCAGAGGGTGCCCCAGACTAACACTATACATACTGCACTGTAGTCTCTCTTTCAAACAGTGCTTACTCACATTTTTATACCATCCAGAAATACTTGAAATATTCAAATGGTGGAATGCTGGCAATCTCCCTATGATCCATTATCCACAACTGAATTAGATTTTCAAAAGCATCTCTTTTCATTGCTGTATTTCAGAGAAGACTCTAAACTCATCACCATATTCCAGAAGGAAAACTGTATCCCTGAACTTCTCTTTCTGCCAGTTTTCCATTAGTTATTCCTGTGTTTTATCCTGCCTCCCATTTGTCTTAAATAACATACTTTATCATCATCACCCCGTAACTGTGAGCAGTGCCTCGAAAGAGGCTAACCATTGCCGGTGAATACTAGAGAGAGCACAAAGACTAGCAACGTTTCCAACTGAAGTCACAAAAACTCCACGAAAGTATAAAACAAAGCCACCTAACTCCCGGATGCCTTTCCTAAAGCTGTAATGGTAAAACACAAGAGCCACCTCTCGCTCAGGCCGGGGTGTCCTGTTTGAGTGTAAGGAATACGATGAACCTGCTCCAATGCGCTCTCACCTGCCCACCTGCCCTCCCCAAGGTTGGAGAAGTTTTTGAAGCCGGGAATGGAAGTTTTGAAGCCGGGAATGGAAGTTTTGAAGCCGGGAATGGAAGTTTTGAAGCCGGGAATGGAAGTTTTGAAGCCGGGAATGGAAGTTGTGCCCAGTCCAGGGTGGATGCGCTTGCAGAACCCGAGCCCCTTCCATGGCCAACAGGTTTATACAAAAGATGAAATTAACAAGTCCCTGCCGCCGGCGAGGTGGGCAGAGGGCGGCTACTCGCCATCACACGGTGGATGGTCTCTCACCTGCTCACCTTCACCGAAACGTCCAGCCCGGGGCAAAGAACCCGGGCTGCGGACAGACCGAAAGCTGGCGGCGATCGCGGCCGTCACTCGCCACCTCCCGCTCCCTGGGAAGAGGAGCCGCGGGGCGCCGCGCCGCACCTGTGCCCCAAGGAACAACCTTGGCTCCGAAACCAATCCGAAGCGATGCCGAGCCCAGCAAAGTGTTCCCAGCTGGCGACACTACGCGGGCTGCTCGCTCTCCAGCCCGGCCAGGGGCGGCTCCCCACCCCCATGCTTCCGGCGCCGCGCCCCGACCTGGGGACGCCCGCCCGCAGCCTCACCTTTCATCGCGGCTTCCCCTTCGGCCGCCATCGCAGGAGCCACCAGGCCGGCTCCGCAGCCCCAAGTCCCCGCGCCTGCCCTGGGGGCGCCCCAGCACCGCAGGGATCTGTCCCGTGCCGCGGCGGTCGCCACTGCAGCCCCTGGGCGCACAAACGGGGCGGGCCCGCTCTCCGCTGCCGTCTGTGGCTACAAGGAAGGCGGACCGGAGCCAGCCCGCCAGCTTGTCCAGAGACTGCGCGCGGGGCGGAGTCGCAGTGGGCACCGCCCCGTCGACCCCACGGCTGGAGGCAAAGTGCGGAAAGACTGACGCGGGAACACCTTGACCCTTTCTGGAAACCGGCCTATTTTAAAACAGGTTTCCACGATCACTTTAAGATTCACTGTCTGAGTGTTCCAAAGGTTGGAGTTGTTTCCCTCGGGGGAAAAGGTAAAGGATGAATGGAGATCATCGCGTGGCGAGTTGGGTAGCGCAGAGGGGAGCTGGGGGCTGAGGAGGTGGAGCTGTCCCCTTCTCTTTTCTGCCTAAGAAGGGCTTAGCTGCAGAGACGAAGGTGTAATGACAGAGAGGAGTCACCGAGGAAGAAGCCCTTTGAGATCCTGCAACGATTGGGTAAATCAAGAAGCAAGACCCTTTGGGAAATCCCTTCACAGGCCTCCATCCTGTGCCGAATACGCTGGTTCTCTCCCTGCCCATGGTAGTGGTACCGGAGGGAAAGGAAGAGCAGAGGAAACACTTGCTAAACAGTTGCTACAGCCGGCCTGAATCTATTCATTATCCTACCAAGACTCTTCATTATAGCGTCTTCACTAGCTGTATGTGTGCCCTGAGGACTACTTAGAGCCGAACCTGCACGAGGGAGGTGGAAGCTGCTCCCGGGCAGAAATAGGACTGGGACTTTATGCTACTGGAGGTGGAAGGAGCTGCTAAGAACTGTGCTGCCCTCATAAAATACACCATGACCATCGTAATCAAAACCATTCTTGAAACACCTCCATCCAACCTTTTGACTTGGAACTCTACCCAATACCCAACTTCTGCTGGCAGCTCAGAAAGAAAATATCCACAGAGAGGCTGGCATCCAGATAGTCTTAAAACTTGCCCTAGGATTCCCTGCACGTGTTCAAACCCTGGCTTTCCAGACAAGTGTACACAGTTTTGAAATGATTTTTCCAAGGTGGGGGTGGGGGTATTCTTAGACCTGGTCATGTGTTAAATGCCAAGTTAATGGTGAAGCAAAATTGCTTAGACCCTGGTTAAAATGTACAGACTCTATATATTTTCTTGCTTAGAAAGCATTTTTCCCCTTATCATCATCTCATGTGAGCCTCACGTTCACTTTTGTGAGGTGCTTAAACACCTGTATTCTTGTGTTATCAGTAGGCAAACAGAGGTTCAGAGATGATAAGCAGTTTGGCCAGGATCACTCAGATGAGAGAAGCCAGACAATAAAAGTCAGATCTTATTAGGAGTTCATACCATGGTGTCAAAAAAGCTTGCCCATGAATCATTGAAGTCCTCATTTCTTAGACATGATGATTTACTTCCACCAAAGTCTGAAAGCTAGAGAGAAGGAATCCAGAACTTAAATATGATAGCAGGAAGTATAATGCACAAGAAGAGACACACTGGAGTTTAAATCCTACTTGCTATTCTTTCTTTATGCTCTGGAGCTTTACTTTCGAAGACATGATTTCGGGAAATGGAAGAAAGGGACAGTAGTTTTAATATACGTCATAGAATAAGATGCAGATAGTGAGCCACACAGTATCTTAACAGATGGATCTCTCGTTTCAAACCAGCTGTTTTGTCATATTTTCTCCTTGGGCAAAAATGTAACAAAAGTGATTAGAAACTTAAGAACACATGTAGTTCCTTCTGGTCAATGTGGTTTCCTTGCCTAAGCCCATGGACAGTTTTGTTCTTCAGGAATTACAGCCAACCCTAGAGTGAATTTCGTTTGTTCGTTAATTTTGCTTCTTTGCCAAATACTCAGGTAACAATTTTGATGGGATTAGGAACCACTACCTCACAAACTATGAATTCCTAAACTTGTCAACCTTCTGCTGGGATTGTAACGGTGTAATTTAGTTCGGGGATTTCTTTATGGCCACTTCGATATTTTAATTGGTCCAGCATGCGCGCGCACACACACACAAAATATCTGCCTGCTTCAGAGTGCAGGTGAATGGAAGATGCATGTATTTCCAATGATGCATAAAAATGACTACCCATTAAATGAGCTCCTAAGTGACTGGAGAAAGTAAGTTACCCGTATTTTCCGGCGTATAAGACGACCGGGTGTATAAGACGACCCCCTAATTTTACAGTTAAAACATAGGTTTAGGCCTATATTCGCTGCAAATATAGGCCTAAACCTATGTTTTAACTGTAAAATTAGGGGGTCGTCTTATATGCCCGGAAAATAAGGTAATATTTAAACTACTCTTATTTCCCCCATACCCTTCCCTCCCACCCCCAGCATTCTATGGAGGGTGAATACTGGGGAGGATTCTTGGACTTGCTGAGCAGATTGATGAGTGGGAGTGCAGTTGGGAGAAACAGAGAGACCAAATGTGTTTAAGGGATCAACTTGAGCTTGGCCTATGAAAGGGAGAAGCGGAGACAGTAACTACAGGAGAGTATACTCAATGAGAGGTAAGGTGGTGGCAGCTGCCATAGACAGTAGAAATTTAAGAAAGAACTTTTAAAGAGGTATTTGGGAAACTTCAATGTGTAATGCAACCCCTCCCCTTTTTTCTTCTCTGGAAAATAACTTTAGGAATGCTGTTAAGAGATTTTAATTAAAAGTGAAAACATTTTGAGATTGACCTTAGGTGGAATTAGGGTCACCCACAAAATACAGTAATTTAATTCATTTGTTCACAAATGTTTACAGGGCACCTACAATGTGCCAGTCATTGCAGTCAGCGCTGATTTTGGTATCTGCTTACTGTGCATCCCTTACTTCATATAGATGTTCTCAGGATATTCATTGAGGCAGTATTATTTTGCTTTGGAAAAGTCCACGCAATGTCTTTTTCCCCTTAGCTCAGTAGTCCCCAAAGTTGCATGTGCATGAGAATGTGTAGACCTTCAGGCCCCCACAGTTTATGGGCTAGTTTATGAAGCACACTAACGCATTTCAAATAAGCTCCTCGTTGATTTTTAAACAGATGCTCTGAGTATTCTAGGAAATATTGCTTCTAAGTGTCAAAAATGAATCTTAAGCCTAGGTTGTTGCAGCGGTTAAGTTGTGTATGTCTGAGTATTTTTACTAGGCAGAGGACAGACGTAGCAATAAACTAAAGTTCTGAGAAATACAGAGGGAGGAACAAAACTTAGGACAAGGAGGAAATAGTTGTGCAGACATCTCTTTACACATGGCGTTGCTGCTTAAAAGTTATTCCCTTAGAGATTGTTTGTACTTGTGTGTTTGTCAAAAGCTGAACTAATTTTTATTTTTGCAGGTTTTGAACACTCTTAAAGCAAGTATGGTGTCCTAGATCCTCCTTAGTCCTCCACACATTGCATAGAATTGTACAGGAGGGTTCTTCAAATTTTGTTCATGATTATCTCACCCAAGAGGACAAGAAAGGCAAAAGAGTTTCCCTTTCCTATTAAGTGTTTCTCCCTTTGGAAGAGACTTAAAAGTCATCCTATGTTTAAGCATTTGAAAAGGAATGCTTTACTATGAACAGTAGAGGAATTCAGAGATAACTTTGTGGTAATTAGCACAAGCTCACCTGAGAAATGTTTTGATTTCTATTACTTAAAACCCATGTTCTCCAGTTAAAGTAGTTGAGTCAAAAATAATTGGCCATTCCACCCTTATCTAGATCTTGGGGCAGAGGGAAGATCCAGGCAGGGGTGAGAGAAGATGGACCAATAGGTGAGTAGGAGCTGGGAAGGATGACAAAAACACTAAAAAGACCAAGCCCTGGTCACTGGGCCATATTTACATTTTGTTTATATGTCTAGAGACCCACCCTGACTCCTAGTTCTCAGGACAAGAAACCCAGGACCCCAGTAGCTGAACCATGGTCTAGCACTCGGTACTCTGGTTTTGGATGGATCAGGAAGACATCAGTAACCAGCCTTCAGTTTATACATAGGCAATGGCAGAACCACAGTGGCTTCAAGAACCATTGCTAGACATGTGTAGCACTTTTGTTATCTTGGAGCTCGTTAAAAGAACTCCAATTTGATTGTGGTACTAGGTGGCCTTGTACTTTGGATGAGCCTCACTCTAGTATCTGACTAGTTTTGTCAACCACCAGGGCAGGTAGTTGTAGGAATGGACGGATGATGTAATCATTGCCAATAAAATCTGGGAGTTACTGTTTAGACTGCTTCTGAAAAAGATTTTCCTTGCTCTTAAAAAGGAGGGTGCACAAGTACTTCTCTTTTTAGGAATTACGTGAGGATTTGATGGCTAGAGTCCCTGTAGCCATCTAGGCTCTAAGAAAACAAGACCAAGGCCAAAGCCAACTTTGAGGATGACAAAGGAGAGAAATGGAAAGAACCAACGTCCTCGATGTAAACTGACTACCCTGGAAGCTCCCTTTATGTCTTCACATTACATAAGACATTAATTTTCCTTATTGTTGAAGCTATTTTTACTTGCATCTTTTGACATTTGCATTAAAAAGTACTCAAAATAAAAAGTATTTCTCCGTGTTTTTCTGAGGTCTGGAAGCATACAAGGTAATTTGTCAATGCATGCTATATGATTTGGGGGAGTAGAAGAGGCAATGGACTTGGGTTCATGAGCATTTATTATCTGTGTTTGTATAAGCCATGCTCAGCCTCATGTTCATCATCTATAATATGATGGCAACTGCATTTATTTCACAAGGCTAGTAGTAAAAACCAAAGCGAATAATGTAAGTTAACGTATTTTGTGTACAAATATAAGTTATTTATCACAAGAATCTTTTGAAAGATGAATTTAGTGTCTCCAAGTTTGCTCCAAAGTCCAAAATGTTGACATCCAGTGTTTTGCTGTGGCACTACTGAAATGATTTAATTAAGGGAAACACTGGGGGCACAGGTAGTATGAGCAGGATTCTGACCGGCTCTTTCTGAGCTCGGCAGAAAGAGCCTCATAATTGATTATGGTATCTTTTTTTTCTTTAAGATTTATTTATTGTTTTTGACAGAGAGATACAGAGACAGAGAGAAGGGCGAGGGCCCAGAACAGTCTCCAGTCGCACATCATCGGTTTTTCCACATAGTTTCATCCCACAGGTGGGCGCGGGGCTGCACAGGGCAGGAAATAGGTCGGGGTCTTGCCCCAGTGAGAACTGAACTGGGGGCACTCCCCAGTTCAGCATATGGGTCAGCACAGCCAGGGCCGGGATTCGATCCTCGGTCCCTGGGGCTGCAAAGTGAGCGCCTAACCCACTAAACCATCCCGGCTTCCTCTGATTATGGTATCTTTTATGGGACAGGATGTAGTGGTACCTGGGTACCTACCTGGGCCTCTTATATTACTAGTTTCCATGCTACTTTCAGGCAGCATTTTCAATTTAACTTTGAGGCATTTTCAATTTCAATTCTGCTTGCTAATTGGTTTTGGGCTAGGACCATAGTTGTATATAAACCTGTACAACTATCTTGATTGTTTAAACATAACACAATTGAAAACTTCAAATATTTTGTTCTTGATATGAACATTAAAAGTTGGATACATTTACAAAGGTCTTTGCTGAGTTTTATATAACACCTATCTCAAAACTCGAATATGAAACCAAAAAACCTCACCAACAGAAAATATTATAAACATAGTTTTTATTATTTTCTTACCTTCAATGAAAAGGCCTCATGCCACCAAAACATTTTTTGAAATTCAGTAACTGAACACACAACTCAAGAATTTGATGTTTATTTTTCTAGACAACTGCTGAATAATTTATATTGCTTTTAAAAAAATAACTAAGATTTATTTTTTACTTCATTCCTTTTTAAAGTAGCAATATCCCCTCACATTTTTCATAAAAATCTAAAATACCTCTAAGAGTCCCAAGTGTGTTATATTCACATTTGTTCTAAGTGTTTGTTTCATTAAAATTTTTCAAAAATAAGTGCACTTCTAAAGAGAAAATAAAATTAAAGAGGAAATAATCATGGCTGTAGCAAAACAGATATTTTTGAACATTCTGAATCTTAGCAATTCAAAGAGAGAATATTTTTAGGAGCCAGGGACCTCTCCATTGATTAAAATTTTAATTAATTCATTTGTAGATCATCAAAAGATGGATAGCTATTTCTCTACTAACTGATTGTCTAAAAGTTTTCTACAGCAAAACACCAAAAATAAATATACTTAAAAAATATTTTAAATTTTACAGATTTACACAAAGATATACAGGTGTTTAAAAAACACAAAAAGTATGGTTTTTATAGAAATAAATAATACCCTATCTTAAGCCTCAACAACCAAAAATTTGAATATTCCACATTTGCTATTTTCCATTCACCTAATAGCTTATTAAACTGGCTATATATTCCATTCAGAAAAAGTTGACTTATAAGAAATTTCTCATATTCAGATAACACTGTGACTAAATAAATTTAAAGATTTAAAGCTATGTTAATAAGAAAAGCATGAAAGAAAAATAACAAAAATTGCTTTAATACAAAGGTTTTTTTTTTAATAAAAAAGTCAAAGTCTACATTAAATCAGGAAATCAATAAATCTGAATTATACAAGCTTTCTATATACTTAGAAAAACCAAAAACACACACTTTATAATAAAACTCTTTAATTCAAAATAGAGTCTAATTTAAAGAAAATGTCATTATGCCCAGTTGATTATATAGGGTTTTGTCATTTAAATTAAATGGTTCACCTGAAATATGGGAAATGTATAACAGAGAAAATTCAATCTCAAGGGTACTTTGCAAATTATGTAGCTAACTTGCATCATGAATCAAATTCTTAGCTTTGAAAGGACAGACACAGTCTTTAATTGCTTTTAAATAGGCACTTAAGAAATGCTTTTGATGAGGAGAAAACCCCAAAGATTGTGAAATCACTCTGTTTACTCCAGGGGAATATGAGACTCTAAACAAAGTAAACTTCCAGAACTGCCTTTTCACTGCTAAGAAATCATAACTATTTTCAAGTTCTCCCTGTTAACAAGAATGAAGGAGAAGGGGGAAAAAAATGTTCTATTCTTATTTAATTAAAAATTTAGATAATTCAGCTCCTTTATCTACCTTTATCTCTGTGT
>PVKE010022084.1:0-25886 GCA_004027555.1 Craseonycteris thonglongyai
GGGAGTGGGCACCAGATATATGGGGTTGGAGGGGGACCTGATTCTGGGAGCTGGGCACATAATGCGATGCATGCGTGATGTGATGTGGAGTTGTCCACTGGGCAACTGTCTGATTGTTACCAACTAATGTCACCCCATTAAATTTAACAATAAAATATAATAATATTAAAAAAAAAGAAAGAGTGTCATTTCTATGTCTAACCCTTTGCTATACACCTGACACTAATAAAATTAAATGTCAACTGTAACTGAAAATTTTTTTTTAATTTTTAAAGAGTACCATTTCTAAGTTAGGACACTACTTCACTGAAATCCAGAAAACAGAGCCTGTACCTAGCACATATCCTATAGTAATTGCCTGTATAATAGCATTTCAGAATAATAGTATGACTTAAAATATTCTCTTTCTTACTTATTTTGAACCCTTCCTCAAAACCTGCTAAGAGGACTTGAAAATAACTAGATTTCTTTGAGGGGCAATAAGTTCTGTGTCCTAACTGCAAGTGATTTCATGACCCTGCTTAGATTGGTAACAAGAGAGGGTCTCATACATTTTTTAAAAGTTTCCTGTCATCTTGCTCTGTGTTTACCTTTCTTCACACTCTTTCTTGAAATGTCACAAACTTTTCCAAAGTCATTATATTTTCCATGGGATATTTTAAAAGTTTAAATAAGGTTTTACCAATTATATAATAGAAGCAATTTCATGACAATCCATTAAAAAATATAAATCTACAAAAAAATATCATATTTCAAGGACTCCCACAAACCAGCTACTATTAAATGCATCATTTTTATGTATCACTTAGAAAAACCTGCCAACTCAATTATGTCAGAATGTCTTATCATGAAGAATTTTTATTTTGTACTTACAGAAAGCACTCTTTCAGATTTAGACAGTGAACTTTATGTCACTCTTAATAATAGAGGATTTAATACCTGCTGTGAGAGTTCATACTCAAATTTATCCAACTTCCAAAAGAAAAACCTTTGTTTCTTTTGTATGATCCAAGATCCAATCAAAAACTGTTCATAGCTACTGCAGTCATGTCTATTTAGTTTCCTTAAATCTAGAACACCCCCTCCCACCCTAACCTTTTTCATTTTTAATCACAACATAGACATTATTTTAAATATACAGACCAGTTGTTCTACACAAAGTCCTACATCTGGATTTTTCTGTTTCCTCGTGATTAGATTCAGACTGAAGAGTGGCAAGAATATTATATAGCTGTGAATTTCCCACAGCACACAACACATCTTTTAAAATTAAATTTTGATGCTAGTGCTATTTTAATCTTTCCTACCAGAGATGCCATAAAAATATATAAATAAATAAATAAATAAATTTTTTAAGACAAAACCCAAAACTCTAGTCTTTCCTCAAAAGGTCCTAGATGGTCTGTTGACATGTTATAACAATCCAGTTAACAATGACAACTGCTGCCTGTCTGACAGCTTTTTAAGGACATCATTAATTGTAAAATGCATCCCAATTTCAGAAATGTAAAAATGTAGAGATAAGGAGAAAGGTTTTTAGAATTGATAAAATATATATAAAAAGAACACTTCTTGGTTTATGGGCCCTTTTCTTAAAAAAAGAAGCATGTTTCCTATAGCAGGAAGAGTTTTATAGACCATAAAGTATACAAAACACAACATCTACTTTGCTGAAGGCCAACTTAAGGGTTTGGTTGGTTTGAGACCTAATAAAGATTCCAGGAGGAATCCACAATCACTTTGTGAGAGGAACGAGAGAATTTGTGGGGAAAAGTACACAGGCCAAATGCTGGTTCATTATTGACAAACCTGTTCAGCATGGAGTCACGGGCATTAGGGTATATATATACCCAATACCTAGCTAACAATGACAGGATCTAATTTTATTAAACACAATTCCCATTCCAATAAAAGAGACGATGAGAGAGAGAGAGAGAGAAGGGGGAGGTCTCAGAGCAGACCCCACAGCTGCACATCACCAGTTGTGACAGTTTCATTCCACACAGGTAGATATGGGGTCGCATGGAAAGGGCACCGAACTAGAGTCTCCTGCATGGGAGGTGAGAGCCCTTGACACCATCTGGCAGTTATCAGTTGCAACATAGTACAAACCACCACAGTACCTTCTATCAACATGGAACACATACACACTTAATATTTAACTCTTGAATAAAAGACAACGGTAAAATCATGCTTCAGTTTAACATGATACAACCATTCCTTACTACCAAGAAACTGTTATCTCCCCAAAAGAGAATACAAACTCCACTTTCTCTTTGCGTAATATTCATTCCTTATCTAGCTAATTGAGTCACGCTTCCCTTTTGATATCCTATAACTTAAATCATGAAATACCAGGTCAACATTATTAACATGTCTTAAGTTAAATATAGAATTGGGTGGGGGACAGGAGAGAAAGAACTGGCTAATATATACTAAGGTACAGTAGAAATATTCATATCTACTAGAGTTTTCATTCTATAACTGGTTATGAGCTCACAGATGACCAGTTTTTCTCCTACTATCCATTACACATTCCATCTGCCCTCAGCAATCATTTCTTGTCCCTTGCCTGGTGGGTTGACTCAAACCTTCTCTGCCATTAGTATCCTTGCTTGTATTGAGTTGTTTTCGTTTTCCATTAACTTTTATCATAGAACATGGGAGTGCTAAGAGGCACTCCAGGGATCTGTATTCCTGACATACTCCTCTTTACCCTCACTGTGTAGTAGCAATCCAATTTCCACTTGATAGGATCAATCAACCTAACCAATACAGTAGTCTCCCACTTTGCCCATTAGATCACTGGCATGAGGACGCCGAAGTGGCCAGGTGCTCAACTTCCAGTTTAAGAGAATCAATACGGCATTTCTCAGTACTAGCATTCCTCTCTTTAGAACTAAGAACTCTAAACTAGCATATCCCAGAGTCGTGGAGAAAAGCAGCAAATATTCAACCAGTGGATCATTAGGGGTAACAGTGAAAGCAGTTCACTCATTAATACCCTAACCTATGAATGCTGGCTGTAAGAAATACCACCACACTCGTGGCTGGCTCAGACTAAATCACGCTGTAGAGAACATCACCCTAGCACTGCAAAGAACTGCCACCAGCTGGCTCAGTGAGTCTTCTAAAGGACATTCCACTGCCGGATCAATTCAGCTGCTTCAGGACAATAGGGAACGTGGTGGTTAAGGGCAGGCATTCCATGAACATTTCGCTTGCTGTAAAATGAATTGCTTGGTCAGAAGCAATGTGATATATCATACCATGACATAATTAAGGCATTCTGAAAAAAATCACAAAATTTTGGCAGAAGCAATGCAGGGAAAGAAAGAAAATCCATACTCAGAATAAGGAGTTACTCCAGGGAGAATAAAGTGTTACAGAAGTAGTCCAATATAAGCCACCTGCCACCAGATGTTTGACTGATCCCTCCAAAGGAATGGAGTTATCTCAGGGGGTTAGTCATGGCTCTTCACTATTGGCAAGGTGGTCATTCAGCAGTAAAGGTGGCCAAGCTGGGCTTGGTGGAGTGAAAGTCCATTTCGCTGAGCACAGACACAACCTCCATCCATACCTGCCACCATTTTTCATGAGCCCACTGGGCAAGGAAAGAGGTGGATAGGGAAAGCGGTTTATATCCAGAGGTGACATCCATGTGATTATTAAGGTCCTTCTCTGCTGAGGTGCTTTTTGATGGGCATTCAAAACGAACACAAATATTACTGTGTCCACTCAGAAGGGTATCTACATATCTATTCCCCACACTTCCAATTATGTTCCTCCCAAGTCCACAATGAAGTAGCCGAAAGACAAGCTACTGCCATGAATTACAGTGACTCCACATCTCTCTTTCTAGGCAAAATGAACAACTAGGTGCATTGCTCAAAGTTCTACCCACTGGGAGAATTTCCCTTCATCACTGCCCTTCTGAGTCAACCCTGAGTGTGCAATAGTGCTACAGACGTCCATCTTCAGTTGGTACCAGCAGAGGACATAGAACTACTTGTAAACTAAGCCTGAGTTTTTTCTGCCTTAGTCAACTATACCTCCTCATGAGGTTACAGGTGTGGGTTGAGAATCAAGAAGCAAATGTATAAACAAAAGTATAAAAAATATTCAAGAAAAGCAGGTCATAAAATGATTATGTACCTTTTTTTTAAAGATTTTTATTGTTTTTCACAGAGAGAGAGAGAGATACAGAGACAGAGAGAAGGGGGAGGGCCCAGAACAGTCTCCATAGTTGCTCATCACTGGTTTTCCCACACAGTTCCGTTCCACAGGTGGGCGGGGCTGCACAGGGCAGGAACTGGGCCAGGGTCCCACCCTGATGAGAACTGAAGTGGGGGCACTCCCCAGTTCAGCACATGGGTCCACACAGGCCGGGGACAGGATTTGATCCCCAGTCCCCAGGGCTGCAAAGTGAGTGCTTAACCCACTGAGCCATCGGGGCTTCCCCGATTATGTACCTTTTATTAAAAAAAAAAAAAAAATGTATAGGGAAGCTGGGAAAGCTCAGTGGCTGAGAGCAATCATGAGGTCTGGGGGTCGATTTCCAGCCCTGGCCCGTGCAAACCCCATATGCTGAACTGCGGCACAATGGGCAACCACTGGGATGGCATGGTAGTGAAGGTTCTTGCCTCCCACGCAAGAGGCCCCTAGTTCAAGCCCACGCTACACGGCCCTACATCCACCTATGTGGAATGAAACCAAGTCACAACTAATGATATACAACTATGGAGACTGCTCTGGGCCCTCCCCTCTTCTCTCTCTTTCTCTCTTACCTTCTCTCAAATAAATAAATAAAAGAAATATACATATGTACACACAAACAAAAACATCTAAAAATGTATTGATATATTAGTAGTTATCTCTGGGTAGTGAGATATGGGTGATTTTTAATAAACTTTACAATTTTTGTATCCAATTTTTTCAATGACCACTACACTTCATTAAACAAAAATATGATTTTTACTAAGCAAATTTTAAGAAACAGAATATTTATCTGTGTATATAATGGGACCTACTTTTGTTTCATATAATTAAATACCTACACAAACTGTTAACAGTTGTGTCATAAGTGACTTGTGTTTTCATTTTGTGGTATTTCCAAATGTTCTACAATAAACATGTAACATTTTTACTGTAAACATCTTGCATACACCCAAAGACTAAGAATGAGGCTAATAATACTTCACTACCACCATGCAAAAAATAAGGAGGAAGGTAGAACTTGAATCCCTAATGACACTGAGCTGAAGAATTAGTCATCCTGAGACAATACTACCTTGAAATTTCTCGTGATATTAAATAGTAAGTGTTCCTTAACTGTTCAAGGTTGAGTTCAGTTTTATTACCTACAGCCAAATACATCCTAAATAATTTAATTTTTATATGAAGAAGGAATGTAAGTTTCAAAAAAGGGTCTTGGTTAAACTTAAAAGTAACAATGTATAGTAATATATTCCTTATCATATAGATGAAAACTCTATTACAGTAACTCCCAAATTACCAAGGCAATTTTGTAATAATCCACAAACTTACAGCTGATTGTGTTACTCATTAAAAAAGCGTTCAAAGCAGAATAAACAAGAACATTAGCTTGGAAGTGAGCGACCTTAAGTCGTCAGCTGCCCAATGGGGAAATATATTCCAAGGCTGGAGAAATCCTACTGGCCCTTGAGGAATATGGACTTAAATCTTAAGGCTAAAGGGGAACCACTAAAGGATTTTCAGGAAGAAAAGACATGACTACTTCTGGCTTTAGAAAGATCACTTCAGCTACAGTTTTATACAGTGGATTGAGAAATGCAGAGAAGATTAGAATGGAGACAGAAATTGTTTTAATATGTACTTTGTACCTCACACAAGAAAGGCATTTTTACGTTAAATATTCCCACTTTAGCTACAAGGAAAAAGAAATTTGGTGAGGTTAAGTAACCTGTCCAAAGGAAGAGAGCCACTGTCTCCAAAGGCCATGGTATTCCTCTAACTATGCCACGCTGCCTCCCAGCCTATAATCCTAAAAGTGAACAAAGCATAGTCCTAATGTGTCCAAGTGAAAGTACTAAAGTATTTTCTCTAAGATAACCCACTCCAAGTCATCATTAACTAATGTGTATATCACAAGAATTTTAATTAACTGGAACAGAAAAGAGAATAGTGAGAAAGTTGACTTCCTCAGGATAGCTGAGAATGTTTTTGATCTACAAAATAATTAATAATCTATAAGGGGTTTCTACAAATGAAAGAAACAAAAATTAAACATTTAACACTTTTATGTTATTCTTCACCAAAGTAACAAATTCACATCTTTAATTCATACCCAAATAAATGTGACTGTGCTAGGAAAATACTTAAGGAACACAATGCATCATTTCACCAAGTGTTAGGTAAGGTGGTAGTTAATACTGTCATAATCAGCACCACCCTTAATTAACTGACTTCAGAAAACCAAAGTACTTCTGCCTTAAAAAAAAATCAAGGTTCTTCTATAAATACGAACAAAAGTAGCTTGTCCTACCACTGACTACCTATTTCCTAACTTAGACCAGCTTACAATCCAGTTTCACAGAACCAGTCTTGTCTGTCTCCATCCTAGTGATTCATTAACCACATTTTCCAAACCAAAAATCATGACTAATATGATACTACATACTGACAAACTACATTTACCCTAATTTCTTAATCTGTTATATGAAGAAAGTAACAGAATCACAAAAATGTAAGAATTAAATAACAAATCTTTATTGAAATCAATTGAATTTTTTTTTTAAGATTTTACTGTTTTTGACAGAAAGAAAGACAGCGACAGAGAAAGACAGAGAGGGGGGAAGGGCCAAGAGCAGCCCCTATAGTTGCGCGTCATCAGTCTCCAACATAGCTTCATTCCACACAGGTGGGCAGGGGGCCGTGCAGGACAAGAACCAGGCGGGGGCCTCCTGCATGAGAGGCATGCCCCCACAAGCTGGGGGCTGAACCAGGGGCTTCCCACATGGGATGCTCACCCTGGCAGGAACCAAAGTGGGGCTACACCCCAGTTCAGCATATGGGTCCGCACAGGCCAGGGCTGGGATTTGATCCTTGGATCCGGGGGCTGCAAAGCGAGCCCTCAACCCATTGAGCCATCTGGCATCCCCAATTGAATTTTCTAAATCACAACTACACCAAAACATCTAACATGTAGTTATTTTCATGCTATTATAAAAAATTGTGAGATGTGAGCAGAGGGATATTCTGTTCATACACATCAGTTATAAAAAAGACAAAGAGAAAGAAATATTTTATTACTAAATTACCACATATTGAATCCAAACCAAATAATTTAACCAAGTAGAAATCTAAATACTAATTAAAGGATTACAACATTAAAAAGCAAACCATCTAACGAAATATGTACAAAATCTATAAGGAAAACTACAAAACTCTGACACATTAAGAACCAAATGAATAGAGATATTCCATGGTCATGGACAGGAAGACTCATGATTGTCAAGATGTCACTTCTTCCCGACTTGATCGACAGACTCAATGCAATCTCAATCAAAATCCCAGCAAGTTATTTTGTGAATACAGGCAAAGTGATTCTTAAGTTTATACATGAAAAGGGAATGTCAGCAATTTAGCCAAGTAAGATGACCCTCATCGTGTTTACCTTAACGATTTGGCATCCATCCACAGACAAAAGTGCCTTTGTGGAAGCTGTTGGAATGGAGAAAGGAGACTGTGAAACGTCAATGGAGTTCAAGATCGAGGAGAGCTATTTTTGAAAGACAAGCCCACACTCAGGTAGCTGACTAAACCATGATCTCAGTAACAGAACCAGCTCCATACCAGAGGGCTCGGCTACAGACCCATTTACCTTTGCTTCTGACACCAGCACCATACAAATATACCAAGGGGCCTAGAAGGACACTCACCCACTCATGTATCAGATAATAGACATATAGACATTAGTCCTGACTATGGACCCTGAAGTGGCCCATAAACCCACTCTAGTCCCTTGCAGCTGAAGTCCAGGAGCCCCTGAAGAACACTTGTTTAGATAGTAATCCATAGCAGACAAGAGAACCTTTGTGGAAGTCAAGGAGTCCAGTGGAGAAGTTTCAGCACAATGATGCAGTAAAAAAATAAAAAAAATAAAAATCTAAGATAAGATGAACTGAAAAGGAGGAACTATTAGTAAGAGGAAGAGTTTGACTTTAATCACATTACCCCTCCTGCAAGGCAGCACTGCTCCATGCCAAGAAAGCCTTTCTCAGCCAATGATTTCTCCCATGAGGTGTGTGAGAGAGTCTCCCCCACTTCCCCAGCTGTGTGACACATTGCCAAAGAACCCCACTTCTCTCTTGCTCCATCCAGAATACAGTCATAAGCTGTACAACTAGGGGGTGGTAAGCAGCTGGAAGACTAGCAGCCAGACCTTGGAATGGAACACATCAAAATATGGAAGCTCCTTAAAAAATTAAAACTACCATATGATCGAGAAATCCTATTTCTGGATATATCCCCCTAAAAATAAAATCAGGATCTCAAAGAAATATGTGCACTCATCCCATGTCCAAACAACACAGTATTGGTCCATCAGCTATAGCACAGTAACTAAAATTCAGGCTATAAAACAGGGCTCAGTAAACTACACCCTCAGGTCATATACTTTGCCGGTTTTTGCAATAGTTTTATTAAAACACAGTCACACCTATTAATTTACATACCATTTAGGGTTTCCTGATACAAAGGCAGAGTTGAGTAGTTGTTACAGACTATGTGGCCTGCAAAGTCTAAAATAGTATTTGGCCTCTTACTGAAAACATGTGCCCACTCTTGCTCTAGAACAGTGATTCCCAACCTTAGGTGGGCATCAAAAAATCTGATGAGCTTTTAAAAAAAATTTCACAGCCCTGGACCAGCCGTAATCCTCACCTCATCCTAAAAAGATCACAATTACCATATTTTTCAGTGTATAAAATGAAACTTTTGTCTAAAATTGTTAGACCAAAAACGGGGTTATCTTATACACAGGAGTAACCCATGTACTCTTTTCTTAATGTTGGCTTAGAAAAATAGGGGTCTTCTTATACACAAGGGTATCTTATACACAGAAAAATACAGTATATTGGTCTAGGGGTCTTCAAACTACAGCCCGTGGGCCGCATCAGGCCCTCTCATCCGGCCCGTGGAGACCTTTCTATCTGAATAAAATAATATTAAATAAATAATTAAAAACAACATCTATGTTTTGATTCTTTTTTATTTGGACCTCGAGTGTGTAGTCGGCCCCCAAACTGCTGTTTGATAGTTAATGCGGCCTGCGGGCTGAAAAGTTTGGAGACCCCTGGTCTAGGGTATGACCATTAGCTATTACTATATCAGTACAAAAATGTGTACAATAAAATACACAAGATAAAAATCAGAGTATCCAATAACATAAAAGATAAAGGCAAGAAGTTAATACACAGACCACAAAGACCACAGTGAATCACATAATAAACAGAAGCCATAAGTTTGGCTCTAATCTCCCTGAATCCAAAAAGATAAAGAAACAAGATCATTATATGCTTTATAGTATCTTTGAGGTCAAAACACCTTGGTGGAAGCACACTTTCCTAAGACTTCTGCCTGTGAAAGGAAGTTTTATTATAATTCCTCTCAGTGATATAAATATATCATTTACCCCTCTCACAACACCCTACCCTACCTCCCTCTTCACTCAAAAACAAAACAAAGTAAAAACCCAAAACTGAAAGGATTTTCACATAGATAATACTATGATACCTTTCCTTCCTTTTTTTTCTTTTTTTTTTTCTCAGAGGGGTGGTGGGGTGGGGAGTAAGAATGAGTGGAGAGGGGAATGGTTCAGTGGGTTAAGCACTCACTTTGCAGCCCTGGGGACCGAGGATCAAATCCCGGCCCCGGCCCATGTGGACCCATATGCTGAACTGGGGAGGGCCCCCAGTTCAGTTCTCACCGGGGTGAAGACCCCAGCCCAGTTCCTGCCCTGTGCAGCCCCACTTCCACCTGTGGAATGAAACTATGTGGAAAAACCAATGATGTGCAACTGTGGAGACTGTTCTGGGCCCTCCTCCCTCTCTCTGTCTCTGTCTCTGTATCTCTCTCTCTCTCTCTGTCAAAAACAATAAAAATAAATCTTTAAAAATACACTTGCCCTTAAAAAAAAAAAGAATGAGTGGAGAAATCATACAACTGAATTGGAAGTAAGTGGCTCTATATTCCACAAGCTATTAAAAAACACGAATAAATCCACTAATGCAAGCAGTCCCCAAGTTATGACACTTAGTTCATGCAAAAGTGATTTATTCAGACATATAATTTATTTCTCCTGCATTCACCGACTTATTCAATGGTCTCTGTTGATTATGTCAAATGTATCTAGACAAAGGAACAGAATATGTATCAGGACACAGCAGAAGCACCATTTCATCTCACCAGTGTTAAATTTAAAACAGTTTCTCTGTTTTCAAATGTGGGAAAACACTGAACTGGTTTTGTACAATTTAATGACAGAAATTTGGGTATATTTTTCACTGAGACCTCATTTTCTCCACTACTCTCTCTCTTACATCTGACACTAAAGCCAGCCACTCGTACCTCCATGATTCATATATGCCTTGGTATACATGTTCTTCCTACTACCCATATCCCTTCCCTCCCAACCTCCCCTTCCCCTTAACTAAACTCATGACTTAGCTAAACTCACTCTATGAGAAGCCTTCCCTAAAACCCCCAACAGGGCACACTGTTCCTTAGAATTCTCTCTAAAAGTTCCTTTTTAAAAGGGACAGTTCTCAGTCCACATATAAGTCACACTATTTTGAAAAGATATATAAAAAGGTTCAAAGTGTTTTAAAATGACAAGACCTATAATACAGAAGATTATGACAGAACATCAAAATTAACAAGAGGAGAAACTTGCACCTCAACCTCATACCCCAGTATATTGTCAGAGTGAGACCTTGGAGTCCCTTTCTTCTCTTCCCTTCTTCTCCCAGCTTCTGCCCACACAGCCAGCTAACAGTCAAGCCTCATAGCTATTTTCCAACCCACTGCTCTGTCAATCAATTCAATTGTGGAGGAGTAAAAGCTGGAAAGTGTTGGAACCAACTGTGTACTAAAGGCTGAAACAGAGTGTCTATGGATTCACTTCTGTGACTGCAAATTACCTTCTGTAGGCGTATTAGTTTTATGCTGGAGGAGAATGGCTACAGGTAAAATAACTCATCTCTGAGTTCTCCCTTTCCCTATGTACCCATAACTCCTTCACCAAGGATTTCTGATTCTCACTTGCATCTATTCCATCCTTTTCCATTTTAACTGCAGCTAAGTCAATTCAAGAAATACTCTTTACATCTGGACAAATGTAATTCCTCTAACTGGTCACTCTGCATCCAGTCTGTCCCTTCACAAATTCATCCTACACCAATGTCAGATGAAGGTTCCTAAACCACCTCTCATCCTTTGTGCAAGAAGTGGAAGAAAAAAAAAAACAAAAAAAAAACTTGACAACAGTTGGAGGGAAGGGATGAGTAGAATATGGGAAACCACAGGTTTTGCTTTTAACATAACTGTATTATATGGATCTTTTATAGGAATGTATTAATTACCTAAATGTTCTTTTTTTTTAATGCTGCTTGAAATTTTTTCTATTTATAAACAAAATTCTTGACTGCTAAAAAGGAAATTAAAAATTTCTTAAAAATAACAATTATTTTCTTCTATGAGGAATATTTCTTCCTCTAAATGTAAGTACTAGAGATTGATTTTCCCTTTCCTAAACTTAACGCTTTATAATCTTCTATCATTCAGTGATTTATACATACCGGTAACTACATTACATCATAACAACACATCACAGTACCTAGCATAGAGCCTTCCAGAGTAGCCAATTAATAACTACTGGTATTTGTTGATCATCAAATAAGTATTTACTGAACTACTTCTAATACATCCCTATAGCCTCAAATACCCATCTTTCCAAAAGAAGAAAAATAAGTTCACAGCCTACCACAATGATTCCAGGCACTACATTTTAGAAATTCACCATCACTTGTATCATTGCCTCTATACTAGCCTCCCCTCAAACTCTTCTTGAGCTCCTTCCAATTCACACTCAAGCCTACCTCCAATTTTCCACCCTAAATAAGAACAATCTCTTAAAAAGTAAAAATGATAATGTAATCCTACTACTTAAAACTTTCAATGTCCTGTCATCAGCCTCAGAAAAAATGCCAAAGTCCTTAACATAAAAGAATTACTTGACCTGAATGGTCCCTAACTCCTCACAGATCATTCTCCCGTCTTTGCTCACAACAATCTAAAGCACACAGGTCTATAACTTGTTCAATATCGCTCTGCTTCCACTCACCTTTGGGCCTGTATACATAATGCTCCTTTTCCCTCTGCTAGGGACATTGTCCTCCCCTCAAAATTTCTTGCCTAACATATATTCACACTTCCGATCTCAACTCCAACATTACTTCTTATAGAGTGCAAAAAATAACTTTCCTCGCACCTTCTAAATTCTTCTAACTGGACAAATAATCTAAATAACAGGAGAAAAAGTCCAAAATGTATTAAGGATGTACATGAAGGGGTGCCATAAGAATATGAAAACTGAAGTCACAATTAAGTTATGTATGCCATTTTGGACAAAGGAGGCAGGGGTCTGGGATCACAAAAGGAAAGCTGGTAATTTGCAGATAGATGAGAAAGAGCAAACAAATTCTTGTAAACAAATTCTTGGTGGGCCACCAGAAACTATGAGACACAGAGGAAAGTTCAACAAACAAGCTTTGCTAGATTTCTCTCTGTCTGCCACATTTAGCTTATATTATGATTCTAAGGTGATGCTGCTCACTTCTTTTAAGCAGGTTTTTCTATCTGAATTCTTGTAGGTCGGAGGGTCATAGGTTCTGAGTCTGTTGTTTCTTAAGAAACCAGCTTAAAATCAATATGCCAAAAGGTGTATTTCGGGGTGTCAAAACTTTGCCCCCCCCATTTCTTTGACACACAAGGCTAGGTGGGAGCACCTGATATATACCCTCATGTCAACATGTACTTCCCTAGATAAAATTTATTATAGTATGTGGTTTATTTGAATAATGGGGGAGGAGAGATTATATAAGAGCAGAGATTATATCTGATTCACAAAATACTCTGGCAGTAAAGAGCTGCTGAATAACTGAATGGGTGTGACAAACTAATATATTCTGTCATATTGTGAAGTACATTATATATAATTATACATCATTTCACTGAGCATTCCTGTTGGAACTTCTGTGGTTCCAACTTAGGATCCTATAAAATTTCTTCAAATCTAATTTGGAACATACTCAAATTAGAAATAATTATTACATCACTTTAAAATTAGATTTCATACTGCTTCATAAAAATTATAATTTGAACTCCCTATTAAATAAATTCATTCAAATGAATTACTAAATTTTTGGCATGGGTAAAATATTTCAAAATTAGTGCTACCAAGGGGAAGCCGGGATGGCTCAGAGGGTTAAGAGCTAGCTTGGCAGCCTCGGGGACTGAAGATCAAATCCTGGCCCCGGCCTGTGTGGACCCATATGCTGAACTGGGGAGTGCCCCCAGTTCAGTTCTCACCGGGGTGAGAATCTGGCCCAGCTCCTGCCCTGTGCAGCCCCGTGCCCACCTGTGGAATGAAACCATGTGGAAAAACCAATGATGTGCAACTATGGAGACTGTCCTGGGGCCTCCCACTTCTCTTTGTCTCTGTCTCTGTATCTCTCGCTCTGTCAAAAACAATAAAAAATCTTAAAAAAAAAAAAACATTAGTGCTACCGAAAGGTAAAAATACATAGAGCACTGAGACCCAGAATATTAAAGACTATCCAAAATAATTAACATGGTATATGTTACACTAAGAGCATAATAACTATGCTACACAAGGAACTTTAGGTTTTTATAAGATATTACTAGTCAAGGTACTTTAGCCAGAGATGCCCAATATGCATAGTGTTACAGAATGACACCCATATTTAAAATTCAAACTCCCAATATTACCACAAAAGGATGACATTATGTCTACTAAACCAATCACCTATACCAAAGTTTCTCAATGCGTAGTTTTCAAAAGGCTGAGAATCCCAAAGACTCTTTCAGGAGGTCCACAAGGTCAAAAGTATTTTCATAAAAATACTGTTATCTGCCTTCTTTTTTGTGTTGGTATTTGCACTGATGGTACAAAAACAAAGGTGACGAAACTACTAGCCTCTTAGCATAAATCAAGACAGTGCCGCCAACTGTACTAGTCACTGTGTTCTTTACTGCCAACTACTCACAAGAAAAAAAGCATGCTTCACTTAAAAATGTTCTTGATGAGGAATGCTGGGATAGCTCAGCAGTTGAGTGCTTACCTCCCAATCATGAGGTCCAGGTCCAATTACTAGCCTCAGCCCGTACAACCCCATATGCTGAACTGTAACACAACTGGTAACCACTGGGATGGCTTGGTGGCAAAGGTTCTTCCCTCCCAAGCGGAGGCCCCCAGTTCGGTTCCCACCCCACACAGCCCCACATACACTTGTGTGGAATGAAACCATGTCACAACTAATGATGTACAACTATGGAGACTGCTCTGGGACCTCCCCAGTTCGTTCTCTCTCTCTTAATCACTCTTTCTCTTCCTCTCTTTCCAACTATGGAGACTGCTCAGGGTCCTCCACAGTTCATATTCTCTCTCTCTCTCTCTCTCTCTCACCTTCTCTCTCTCCTCTCAAACAATAAATTAATACTAAATAAATCTTTTTATTTATTAAGTTTATTGGGTGACACTGATAAAATTATATAGGTTTCAAGTATACATTTCTATACTACATGATCTACATATTGCATTGTGTGTTCAACATCCAGAGTCAGTTCTCTATCTGTCACATATTTGACCCCCTTTTTCCCTCTTCTACCACCTCTCTTCTCCCTGACCCTCTGGTAACCACTAACCTGTTGTCTGTGTCTGTAAGTTTTTATTTGTTTGTCATGTTCCTTTGTTGTTTTCAGTTTTATATCCCACACATGAGTGAAGTCATATGGTTCTTGACTTTTTCTAGCTGATTATTTGGCTCACTTATTTCACATGATAATCTCAAGATCCACTCATGTTGTCGTAAATGGCAGCATTTCATCTTTTCTTATGGCCAAGTAATGTTCCATTTTGTATATGCACCACATCTTCTTTACCCAATCATCTATCAAAGGACTCATTGGTTGTTTCCATGTCTTGGCCACCATAAAAAATGCTGAGTCGTATGGTAATTCTAGTCTTCAGTTTTTGAGAAACCTCCATACCATTTTCCATAATGGTTGTACCAATTTACATTCCCACTAGCAGTGTATGAGGGTTCCTTTTTTTCCACAGCCTCTCCAGCATGTTATTCCTTGTCTTGATTATAGCCATTCTAACAGGTGTGAGGTGGTATCTCATTGTGGTTTTGACTTGCATTTCCCTAAAAGCTAGTGAAGTTGAGCATTTTTCCATTTATCTGTTGGCCATTTGTATGTACCGGTATTCTTGAGAGAAGTGTCTATTAAAGACCTCTGCCCATTTTTTAATTGCATTATTTTTGTTGCTGTTGTTGTTCAGTTGTATGAGTTCTTTATATATTTTTGAATATTAGTCCCTTATTGGAGGTATTGTTTGCAAATAAGTATCTTCTCCCATTTGGTTGACTGCTTCTTTGTTTTCTTGATTGCTTTTTTGTTTTCTTTTTTGCTGTACAGACACTTTATACCCAATTGCTGGGTTCAGCCATATTATTTGCTGATCCCTCAGGCAGGGTTGTTGGGGCCACAGAAAGTACTCCTGCAGTCTCAATTCTCCCCTCTCCGGAGACCGCAGTGAGCTACCAGGTATATCCAGCAACCCTGTCTCTGCACTTCCCACTTCCTTCCTTCCCTGTTCACCCTGATGTGCCCACCTTCAAATGTTTTGATGTGTGGGTCTCTCAGACATGTTTGTGTGTGATACAGGGAACCCTTTGTAATTATGGCTGTTCAATTTGTTGCAACTCACAGGGGAGACTTCAAGAAGCACCCCTCACATAGCCATGTTTCTAATGTCACCTTATTAAATCTTGACCCTTAAAACGCCTTTTGATGTTCTGTATGACAAAATGGGAAGTATAAAGTACTTCTGCTGCATTCTAAGTATAATGGTTGCATATAGGACAAAACACTTGTGCAATTTGTTTGCAAGATAAATATGCCACTTTTCTGTAGAAGTTCAAAAAACTTCATTGCTATTAAAAAAAACAAAAACTGACAAACTATGATTATTCAGATTGGGTATTTGGCCGACTTTTTCCTAAAAATAAACAAAGTGAGCCTATCACATCAAGAAAAATAATTGGCAATATTTGTTACCAAGAGTAATATTCAAGTTTTCAAGCAAAAATCAGAATTTTGAAAAACTTGTATCCACTAACATGAATGAGCTTAGAAGCTTTTAAAGACTTAAACACATAAAATCTGTGATAGTAATGAATGTGATAATTTTCATAATGTATAATGAAATGTGTCAACATTCAGACCTGTACACTTAGTGAACAAATGACCTATACACCAATTTTTTAATTAATGGGAGTATAAAGTGTTTATTGACATGGTTTCAGAGTTTACAATGCAAACAATCTTTAAGAAACTACTATATGGCAAGTTCTAATGTAGTATCAAAAAAATTATCTACAAATAAATGCACGGACTATTAAAATACTCCCTTTCCAACTACATAAATGTAGAAAGCCAGATTTTCTCATATACTTCAACAAAATAATCACAACATGCTGAATGCAGAAGCAGGTATGAGAATTTGGCTGTCTTCTATTAGCCAGTCACTAAAGAAATCTGCAATATGTAAAACAATGCCACTCTTCTCATTAGATTGTTTTTTTGGTTTAGAAAACTATGGTTATTTTTCAAAAAGTATATAATTTATTTTAACAATAATAAACTCGTTACACATTACCTTAAATAAACTATTTTAACTTTTTTTTTTTTTAATTTTTTTGACAGAGAGACAGAGACAGAGACAGAGAGAGAACTGAACTGGGGGAGCTCCCCAGTTCAGCATATGGTTCTGCCCAGGCCAGGGCGGGGATTCGATCCTGGGTCCCCAGCGCTGCAAAGTGAGCGCCCAACCCACTGAGCCATCTGGCTTCCCCAATTTTTTTTTTTTAACTTCTTGATTTTAGTTTTTGATGATTAATATTGATAGATATAACCCACCCTAAAGAAAAGTTCTCTGGAGTCCTCAATACTTTTTTAAGAGTATAAAAAAGTCCTGAGACCATAAGTTAGTTACAGTACTGTTGATCTATATTGTAAGGGACCGAGAGATATTCTAATTTAACACACCTTCACCTATATTTTCTATCTTCAATAAGACTTAGAAAAATTGATTTTAATATAGAGATTTTAAGAATTCTTAGGAGGAATCTTAGTTCATAACAATTTGAATTAAATCATTTCCTGTAGAATCTATTCAGTGTCTTGATGTCTTAATTACAACAAAGTAAACATTTCAACATAACATATGCTAACAAAATAAAAGGAATAGGTATAAGTAAATCAGAAATTTTTTTAGCACAAACCAAAGAACTCAGAAATGACCTAATACATCAGAATTGTAGGACTCTAAGTCACAGAAACAAACTCTACTAAAAACCATCAGAATTGTCAGTCTAGACATAATCTAGTCCAATCTCATCCTTTTAGAGAAGAGCGAGTTAAAGTTGGTTAAAATACAACTAATTCATGATAGAATGAGGACTAGAACCAATCTTCCAGACTGCTTGCACAGTTCATGTAAACTTTTGAAAGCTTATGTGCCAGGCTGTGGGCAGGCACTGGCAATATGAGAATAAACAAGACAAATTTACTACTGCTTTCTTTGAGACCAGCATCAGTGTCAAACAGGTGTAACAAGTGCTGCAGAGGAAATACATAAGATTTCCTGGAAGCATTTAACAGGGTATAAACTGACCCAATGAGACAGGGAAGAGGTCTCTAAGGAAGTAGTAACTAACCTCCTTATTACTGTCATCAACCAACATCCTCACCACTCCCCTCCTGCTAAGGAGCTCTAACATCTAGCTCACTAATTAACTATTTCTATCATTATTCTTAGTGATGTCAACAATTGCTCAGATAATTACCCACAACCCTTGCTCTCAGTCACTTAACCTCCTAAACTAAAACAATTTTTTCTTCCATTTTTTTTCACCAGTCAAAAACTGTCATGGTCATTGCTAATAACAATATCATTTCCAAAAATCTTGACTTCAAGAATTCTACATTCTAAACTGCTTAATGGGTATGGGTTTTGTGTTTTGTTTTGTTTTTAAGGAGTGACAAATATGTTTTGGAACTAGATCAAGGTGGTGACTGGGAATGTACTAAATATCACTGAAGTATATACTCTAAAATGATTGGTTTTATATTATATGAATTATAACAATAAAAAATTTCCATTATGAAACAAATAATACAGCTATGTTCTAATCAACCTGTGGCAGGAATCACTAACAAAATTTGGTATAAATTAAAAATAAGTATTTTAAAGCTCTCTACTAATTTCTGTCACAACTAAATTATAATATTAATAATATACATGACCTTTTCCCTCCACACAGAGAAACTATGTAATGAATTTAATAAACCTTCATCTTTTAGAGGTACATACTAAAAAATTTTTTAAAGATTTATTTCGTTTTTTATAGAGAGAGGCAGGGAGATATAGAGAAAAGGGGGAGGGCCCAGAGCAGTCTCCATAGCTGTACATCATCAGTTTCCGACATGGTTTCCTTTCACACAGGTGGGCGGGGGCCACACAGGGCAGGAACCTGGCTGGGGGATTCCTGCATGGGAAGCATGTCCACTTGAGCCAGGGGCCGAACCTGCGGGGGTGGGGGAGTGGCAAGAAACAAACTGGGGGCCTCCTGCATTGGGAAGCACACCTCAGTTCAGCATATGGGTCTGTACGGGTTGGGGCCAGGATTTGAGCCTGAGTCCCCAGGGCTATAAGCAAGCGCTTAACCCACTGAGCCATCCCGGCTTCCCCACTACAATATTTATGGATGAAAAATATGTCAAAGATGGGCTTTACAATAATGGTATGGAGATAAGAGAGGAATATTAAATGAAAGGACTGGCCATAATAATTGTTAAAGCTGGGTAATGAACACATAGGGGTTCATTATACTATTCAATCCATATCTGAGTATGTTTGAAATTTCCCAAAATAACTTTTAATTACTATGCTAATCATTAGCAAAAAAAGACTTAGAATTAGTTTCCTTATACTTTAAACTACACTTGAGATAGTTCTACCAAGACTCTTTAGTGGACATAAACCATAATTCTATAAACTGCTGAACTTGCATCTATGGATGTATCATCAAAATTAGAATCTACTTGATAACAAATACACATTATCTTCCTTAGAACGTTTTGTTTTGCTTTCAGACTTTCTTCACAAACACTTCACAACTATTTCTGAGAAAATTCCATTTTGTAAATGGAGAAAATTAATAGGTCCAAGATTAACTGTGCTTTTTTTTGGGTTGACACAGAGTGGTAATACTAAAAAATTAAAAAACTTCAAGTCTTCTTTCTGAGAAATTAATGTTTACTGATAACATGATAAAGTCAACTATTTCCTTTAAAATCAAAATCTAGTAATTGCCATTTTCAAGCATCTTATCTTCTCGATGCTACACTTAAAAAAAAAAAGCCTTCTATTTTTATAGCATAGTATCTTACGGGGTGGTCAAGAAATTCCCAAAACTGAGGGGTTATCAGATGGGAGTACTAGTGCACACACAGTTTGAATGTGTACCATTATTAGTATATGCACCAAATTTCAGCCTACTTGCATTCATGTTCTTTCAGATACTGTCAAAGAAGCACATCAAATATGAAGAAAACCCCAAATCTGGATAAAATTGAATTTTGTGTCATCATTAAGTTCCTCACAAAACAGGGCAAAACACTTTTAACCCATTTTGGAAGAGATGTTAGCGGTTTACAGGCACTGCTAATCCATGATTTACAAGTGACATAGCCTTTTCAAGCAAGGCAGAGTCGACTGAAGATGACCTCCATCCAGGGCACCCAGTTGAGGCCACTTCCTCGACACTGTCCAAAAAGTTGAAAACTTGTAGTAGAAGATTGAATACAAAGCACCTACAAACATTTTGAATATTCTCCATCAGCATCTAAGGATGTGAAAAGTAAGTGCAATATGGGTATCAAAAGTGCTCAAACCACTTCAAAAACAACAGCGCATGGAATGGTCACAACAGTTTTTGGACTTCTGCAGAGATAACAAAGTTGAAGTTTTAAAGATGGTCAATGGAGATAAAACTTGGGTCAAAGCAGGAGTCCATGCAGTGGCATGAAATGGGCACACCCCTTCCTAAGAAGTTCAAGGTCACAATTGGCTGGAAAAACCATGGTTACTGTTTTTTGGGATACGGAAGGTATCCTGCTGATAAGGGCGCCACAATAACTAGAGAGTACTATTCCAGCCTGCTGTAACAATTTTTAAAAATCTGTGAAGGCCAAAAAAAAAAAAAAAAAGGAAGGGATGTTTTTGTGATGGCTCAGTGGGTTAAGCGCTCACTTTGCAGCACATGGTACCAGGGACCGAGGATCAAATCCCGACCCCAGCCCGTGCAGACCCATATGCCAAACTGGGGTATGCTTCCCATGCAGGAGGCCCCCAGTTCAGTCCTCGCCCCCTAGTTTGGCCCCTGGCTCAATGGGGCATGCCTCCCATGCAGGAGGTCCCCAGCTTAGTTCCCACCCTGCACGGCCCCAGCCCACCAGTGTGGAATGAAACAGTGTCAAAAACTGATGACATACAACTATGGAGACTCCTCTGAGCCCTCCCTCTTCTGTCTCTCCGTCTCTGTCAAAAATAATAAAATAAATCTTAAAAAATAAATAACATAAATAAATCAATCTTTTTTAAAAAGGGGGGGGTGAACCAAAGGGGTGCTACTTTTGCACAACATGCCTGTGCATAAAACAATGTTGTGTTAGCTATTCTTCACAACTATGGCTTCCAAGCATTAAAACTACCCTCTCTATAATCAAGAGCTGGCTCCATGTGATAATTATTTGTTCCCAAATATAAAAAAACCGCTTCAAGGGAAGAAATTTAGAGATGACAAGGAGGGTGAAGCTGCAATTTGCGTGTAAAACTAAAACATTTTTTTTTTTTTTGCAGGTATATATGAACTTACTGAAAGATCTGAAATGTGTATTAGGATTAAGGGTGAATATATTGAAAGGGAAAAAGAACAGACTTTTTTTTTACCCTTCTTCCCCTTCATCCACGACTTTCTTGACCACCCTCAGATTAAATAGGTCTAAAAAGTTTGTAGTTCTGGAGTTTGACTATTATTTCCTCTAAAATCAAATCATAATTTCAATAAAAATTATAATCAACACAAAAAGACATTAGTAAAAATATAGTTACCCCAAAATTCAAACTTTTTAAATGTCCCCAAATTAGCATTTAATTATTTTTGCCCTACTTTTCATACCAAACTATTTGCATGGAATTACATCTACATAATCTCCTAATGTTTGATTCAACCCCTTCTCCTAGTATTAGCAATCTTGATCCTTTTCCATGTTAACTCACAAATATCTAACTCCTATGACATAATTTCACCTAGGATAAACAGGATTACTCTAAAATGACCAGACCCCCAATTGCCCAAATGCCTCGTTGCCACCACAAGAGTATTAGCATTCTTTAGCTATCAGAATCAACTGGAGAAAGCAGAAGCACATAGCAGGAATTATCCTGAAAAATTATTTCAACAATTTTCTTTAAAAGCCCTCTCCAAAGGACATAAACATGCTAAAACTGAGGATCTAAACACACTAGAACTAGATCGAAGTACCATATGTAAAGCTCTTGTAAGAAAAAGAAAGGACATTCGTTTTAATACAAACTTGCAAATGATATAGAGCCCTAAAGAATATTCAGTATTTTTGAGAGTAATTATTTGTAAGAGTTGATATAATAATATTCCATCCTCATATTATAAATGAACTTTCATGGGACCTAATATGCAAGGTCAGATCCTGACTGACAGCAGCATTGATAAGCATGTGGTATGGTATGGGTCATTCTAACAAGTACCTGAGGATTGTCCATAAAATTATCTAACATCCTGTTTTGTTTTGTTTTTTATTGAAATATAATTGATATACTATATCTCAGCTGTTTCAGGTGTACAACATAATGATTCAATATTTGTATACACTGCAAAATGATGACCACGGTAGTCTAGTTAACATTCCATCACCACATACTATTTTTTTCTTGTTGTGAGAACTTTTAATATCTACTGTCCTAGCAACTTTCAAATATACAATACAGTATTAACTAGTGACCATACTATACATTACTAGAACCCTGTATAATTGAAACAGATTTCCATCCTATATATCTAATTTTGCTAGCTATTATTTACTCAAACTTTGAAGTACAATTTTAAGAATTTTAGTATTTTCAATCTGTCCTAATCTCAATCATTCTATCTTTTTTATTTTAAAGATTTATTTTACTGTTTTTGACAGAGACAGAGAGAGAAGGGGAAGGGCCCAGAGCAGTCTCCATAGTTGTGCATCATCAGTCTTCAACATGGTTTCATTCCACATAG
The DNA here is from genome assembly GCA_004027555.1 of Craseonycteris thonglongyai. Lineage (NCBI taxonomy): Eukaryota > Metazoa > Chordata > Mammalia > Chiroptera > Craseonycteridae > Craseonycteris > Craseonycteris thonglongyai. Next base: position 22,725 of record PVKE010022084.1, read on the forward strand.
GTGGGCAGGGGCCACATAGGGCAGGAACTGGGCTGGGGACCTCCAGCATGGGAGGCACGCCCCCTCGAGCCGGGGAACAAACTGGGAGTCAAGAACCGAACTAGGGACCTCCCTGATGGGAAGGACACCCCAGTTCAGAATATGGGTCCACATGGGCCGGGACAGGGATTCAATCCTCGGTCTCTGGGGCTGCAAAGCGAGTGCTTAACCCCGAGCCATCCTGGCTTCCCCATTTTGACTATCTTTACCTGAATCTGTGTGTGAAAAATCAATGCATTCCAAAATATTTTGTTTCGTCAACTTCCACTAATTCTTTTACAAATGTCTTTACCAATTGCAAAGCTAAATCAGAATAGAAAAAACAGGCCAGGATGTATAAAAGGATCCACTAAGCTCAGTGAAAAACTAGCCTATGATTCCTATCATTCAACACTTCAAACACCAAAGCTACTGACTGTTCCTCTAGTGATCTAGGCAATTCCCCAAATTAGAAATACATGTGTTCGTATATTTGCAACTTGGAACTCTGAAGAAACATGGCAAAATAGTTTAGATTCCCAGACATGCCCAACGAGAGTCTATTCCATGACATTTCTGAACTAGTCTGAGTACTAGATTCATTCAAGTCTGCAGACAGAGTGATATCGAAAGTGCATAGCCTGTGGAACCTGTCGGATTTACGCAGAAATCCTAACTGCCAATTACTAACTGTATCATCAAACAAAATTCATTTAACTTTTCTGAGTCCTAACTTCATCCGTAAAAAAACAAAACAAAACACTGTCTATCATGGAGAATTTTATAAGGATAAAATAATACAACTCAACTGCAGAGATTGTGAGTGAAAAGTACTCAGAACCAATTACATATATTACCTTCTTCCCTTCTCTATTACCCTCCTTGTACCACCTTTTTTAAATTTCCTATGCTGCAGTAAGAGCCCTACTCAGTATTCACTAAAAGGAATTTAGAATATGGAGTCAGAAAATATAAATTTTATTCCAGGCACTATCTCATATGAGATATGAACTAGGTATTTAATATATCTGAACCTTAAATTGTTCATCTGTTCAAAACAGAAAAAAATTAAACATTCAAGTATTATAATAATTAAGTGACTTCGTTTATAAACTGGCATAAGATATAAGTACCAGAAATGTTAGCTTTTAACTATTACAAAGCACTCCTGCTCAAAAATGATCTGCCCTCCAAGATCAATGGGCATAATGAGCAAATGAGCCTAACTAAGCTAATGTCACAGGAGGAAGACAGCAAGCTACAAATAAGTATTGATGAAATCCCCTTCATACTCCCAGACTTTAGAATATACTTTTAACCCAAATGAAGATCTTATTGGGGGAATTCCGGGCAGAAAATTAAGTTAAATTAAAAAGTTTTAGCTGTATAGAAGACTTTTTTCCATCTTTACCCAACCTAGCAATTTGCATACTAAGAAACCTTTCTTAAGCAGTTTTTACTCCTTTTAAGTTAGCTCAGCTTCCTACTCCCCAAAATAGTTCTCATGATATGTATGGACCCTAAAGTAGAGCAAAGAGTGTTGGCGAGATGAGTAAGTGTGGTCAAGTTGAGAGTGACTGTCCTTGATGTAATCTAGAAAAATTCAAACTGATCATATGAACCAAAAGATGGAAAAAGGAAGTGTTCTTTATGTACATATAAAAAACTTTCTATTTTGTATATCATTTCCTCCTAACAATTTCAAAAACTCTGTCCTTTTTAAGATAGCGTCCTCTTTTGAAAAGTTTTGTTATTAACAATACAATAATTAAAGTCAACAGGACCCAAAGAGCTAACGAAGTACATGAGAACTGTACATGAGAACTCAATTGCACTAGAGCCAAACGAACTTGTCAACTAAACTCCTTAGCCTAATTGGACTGTACTTCCAAACTGTAGGAAAATAACATGAAAACTGAATTCTCAGAATGAAATTTACCCAGGCAGTAACTTAACTCACCTAGGGTAAGCCATTTCTCAAAACACAAGTAACCACATATTTTCCCAAAGAGGTACATTTATGTAGTGTGTTGACTATAACCCAATCAGGGTCATAGAAGAGATACAAGATCTCAAAAGACATCCGAATGGGTATTTCTAGTATTATTTGTTCTCTATCCACTGCACCAAAGTTAGCAACACAACACATCACTACATATCAATTTCTACAAAGTCTTCTAAGTCTGTGTGAGCATGACACTGTCTGAGCCTCGGGATGGCAGCTAGTCTGAATCAGGTAGCCCAAAGTTTAAAGGCTACTAAGATAAACATCTTTTTCCCCAGTAAAATCAAAATCTCTCACTGGCGTCAAGTTTAGAACCACCAAAAGAAAAACAACTTGGGGTCAGTAACAGTAGCTCTTGGCACCATGGTACTAACGTATTTAAAAGTAAAAGACTACATGAGACATAACATGACTTATCTTAATTAGGGAAATTACCAGTAAGTTAAGTTTAAGTATGTTTCAAAGTTACATGATGGTGGCAGGAGGGGAAAAGGAAAAGGGTCAGGGAGAAAAGTAAAAGCCTTTCAGCAGACAATTACCTGAAAAAGAAATAGTCACCAAACAGGTTAAAACATGTTTGCATTTGCCAACACTTAGCAGTTACCACACCATATACTTGTCAGATTTCCCAACATGCAAAACAAAAAGAAGCCACCCTTTGTGAGGTATTTATCTGCTGACTTCTACAAAGAAATGACTTCTGGAATAGAATTTTTAATTCCTGGGCTCTCCCTTTGACTTTTAAAATCCTTAAAATCTTCAGCAAGTGAAATTCACGTCAATTTTAAGACTTTTCATGTTCAGTTGAATAAAAGTTGTATGTATTAATATCAATAAACTACAAGATCACTTTTCTTTTTTTTTTTTTTTTTTTAAATTTGATGAGGTTACATTGGTTGGTAACAATTAGACAGTTTACAGATGTACAAGTCCACCTCACATCATTCATGCATCGTATTATGTGCCCATCACTCAGTATCAGTTCCCCTTCCATCACCTTATATCTAGTGCCCACTCCCACCTCCCCCCACAACTGTCCCCCCGCTCCTCCCCCCTATCCTGGTAGATCACTTTTCTATTTGAAAATTATATCCACATTTCTACTTGGTTTTAGAATATTTTTGAAAGGCTGAATATAA
>PVKE010022085.1:0-25882 GCA_004027555.1 Craseonycteris thonglongyai
GGAAGGAAGGAAGGAAGGAAGGAAGGATGGATGGATGGATGGAAGGAAGGATGGATGGATGGAAGGAAGGATGGATGGATAGGTACACACACACAATTGGCTCACACTAGTATTATGCAGGTTGGCGAGTCTCGAGACCTTTGGTCTGAGTTTGTAAGCTAGAAACACAAAGAACCAATTATTTCATTCCATTCTGAGTCCAAAAACCTGAAAACCACACCTGATGGAGTTTTGATATGAAGGCCTGCCCACTCAAGACCCAGGAATACCGTACATTTCAATTGAAATCTAAAGGCAGGAAAAAGCTAATATTTTAATTTATAGGTCACCAGACAGGAAGTATTGTTTCTCACTTAACGGAGGGTCAACCTTTATGTTCTAGGCAAGCCTTCAACTTATTGGGTGAGGCCCACTTCCTTTATAGAGAGCAATCTGCTTTCCCCAGCATACCAATTTAAATATTAATCTCCTCCAGAAACATCATAGACACACTTAGAATAATGATTGGCCAAGTTTCTGGGTGTTCTAATAGTGCTGTCAAGTTTAACATAAAGTTAACCACCACGGGCACACAAAATTAATACGCATTTCCTTCCCAGAATTTCACTTTTCTGATCTTTATTCTGCCAGTTTTCCTTGGATATTAAGCTTTCTGTTATGCGCCAGGAAATAATTAAACTTTGCTATACAAGGGCTGTTTGGAAATTATCCATGCATGCAATATGGAAAATAGAGGCATTTGTGGCTGGACTTATTCTGGACAGCCCTCATTGTACATATGGTCAAATTTCAAAAGACTATAAACTCATTTTGCCCAGAATCATCTGGTTCACACCTGTTACCTTGAATAATTATTAATATATTTCCTTCATTTTAAGAAATGTGCTGCTTTAAAGACAAAAATTAATTCTTTTAGAAATAACTAGCATAATGGCAATAAATATAATTAGTCAAGTGTATTTAGATTATTTATTAAATTATTTTCTTCTACTTGTTAAAAATAAGATGAATATGTATGATATCTCTTCAAATTAAATTTTCTTCCAGGGTCATTTTACATAGTAATTTGTTACTGCAATGTATATGGAACGCCTATTTGTAACCTGGATGTTGTTGTTATTATATTGAATGCTTTTTATTGTTTAAAGGGTTGTGAGAGAATGTATATGAAAATTATAAATAATTTTTAATATGATATATGGTCTGCCATAGAGTCTTAGTTTATTCTTCTATGTGTAAGAAATCTGAATATAATGTTTTTTTCTGAAATAATATAACTAACCTCAACATACAGTTGATTGATGCTTATTTAATTGACTTCAAAGAAAGACAGTGAGTACAACTCAAGGGTAGTTCTGTTTTTCCATCACAACTAAGGGAAGGATGAGAGTAATCGCAGCTATCAGGAGAGCTGAGAGCCTACTTTGTTTATTGTGGAGCTGAGAGGAGCCAATTCCATGTTGAGTGTGAGACACACAAGGCCAGGACTCGAAAAATCTTATAAAGAAATGAGGGTGTTACAACGTCTTCTTTCTTCGGCTTAATTTCTATTTTTTTCTACAAAATATGCATATTTGTGTTTATTAGAGGATATAACATGGCACAAAGTTATAAATATAAATATCTTAAAGTGTTCTTGAATTCTTTTTTACCTGAGATAATTTATTGCCAAATGGAAATAATTTTATAACAATTATGTTGACGCATTTATAACAAAATGTTAACTTTTAGTCATATTTTAAATAACTATTTCAGATGACTCCCTAACTGTGCTTTAGAGCAAGCAGCAAGTGCTAAGTGCTGCATTTTCAAAAGGTTCTGCATTTTCAAAAGGTTCTGCATAATGCTGGTGAGACAGTAGTTGATCCTGAGTTCTTTGTGAATTCCCTATGATGAGATTCTGGTTTCTGGAAAGTGTTGTTATTCAAATGCACATAAATGCATTCGGTCCATAATAATAGTATTCATAGCCGTCTATAAATAGTTGAAGAAACAATTGTATGAAATGCTTGGATATTCATCTGGACCACTTTTTCCAATTTAACTTCTAAATTCAGATTTCAGAAATAACACAACATTGGTGCTCCTAGGAGATATTCAGATATGTTTGTTAGCTTTTCAGGGATAGGATGGGACCTTCTTAAAATTACATACTCTGATTCACCAAATCTAAGAAATCCCTATCAATAGACACAGCTCTAAGAAATACCACGAACATGCAGCGTGATTAAATATCACTAAGTATATAGTTGTGATTGTGTTAAATGACCTTTTCATTTTCTTCTAGATACACCATCAGTTAAAATTATACCATCCACTCCTTTTCCTCAAGAAGGACAGCCTTTAATTCTGACTTGTGAATCCAAAGGAAAACCACTGTAAGTGATTTAATGAGCAATAAAGTTTTTCACTTTTTCTTTGATTCTGCTTTGATTACAGGTTTAACTGCAGACATCCACTGTTTTTGTCTTTCTTTGGTGGGCAAAGGGATCTCTAGAACAGAAAAAGCCCTGAACCATGTCTTCATTAAGTGTCTGTGGAAGATTGGTCTTTTACTTTGTCATCTAGTGAAGTTTCTCTGGGAAGGTTTCCAGCTGTGATATCTTGTTGTTTTTTTCTTAGCAACATATTTCAACCTCAAAGGAGGGTAGGTTTAATCAGTCACTGTTTACATCCTCAGACTGATAGACGTTACACATTGCTGAATTTAGATCTCCCATGAAAAACTTTGAAAATATTGAAGCATCCTCAAAATATGCCCAAGTTTTCAAGTTATATGGAGAGTCATTTTTGTTGTCAGGGAAAAAAAACTCCCAGGAAACATAATTTGTGAATGTCACACATTGGGATGTAATGTGAATGAAAGGGGTTATAAGCTCAATGTATTCAATTGTAAATTATTCCATCACTTCAACTCTAAAATTATACTTTTAAACAATTATATTTATAAACAGCTAACTCATAGAAAAGCTACTTTTTACATAAAAATCAAATTAGTACAGATTATTGAAATATAATTCAAAAACTGTTTGAAATCTATTTGATCATTCTATAATAACACTCTAGGTCTAGCTTAAAATGATTTATTTGATTTTTAATTTCCAGCTGATTTGTATTTTTGTTTAAATTTTAATGAGCAATTTTATTGTTCTCTATAAATAATGGTATGGGATGGTTTCTGTGCAAATCAAGTTAAGTTACTAAGAATTTGTTGCTAATACTTGTTTTTAAGTGTAAATATTATTCTTTGGGGTATTTTTCTAAAAGAATTTTGAGGAGTTTGAAATTTCAACTTTCTAAATTTTATGGCATTGTACATTTTGAAACATTAAGCAAATTCACACATTCTTTATCATGGTTTAGATATTTTAAAACTGCTTTCTTTCAGTAATTATTTCCTAGAGATGCAAATATACAAGTATAAAGAGCATATTATGAATTAGTGCATTATTTTTCTTCTATCTTTTCAAAGACTTAAAAGCATTTTAGACCTTTACTGCATGTGAGGGGGCACCCAAAAAAATAGAATGTGTTTATAAAAAATTGTGTGTTTATTCTGACATGCTTGAACGTTAGTCAAATTCAAAGTACTCTCTGTCTGATGCAGTACATTTATTCGGATGCTCAAAACAGTTTTTGAACTCGTTGATTTTGACGTCTCTAGTGCTTCTGCCATTTTTCCTTTTGTTGGTTTTGTTTTGTGTTGTGTTGTTTTGTTTCATTTTGTTTTACCTCTTTCACATCAGCAGAACATTTCCCTTTGAGGACTTTTTTTGTTGAAGGAACTGAAACAAGTCTCTTGGGGTGCGATCAGGTGAAGAAAGAGAGTAGGGCATGTAGGGTTCATGCCATTTTGGTCATACACTGCTGAACACTCAGCGCAGTGTGGGCTGGTGTATTGTCACGTCACGTGTTGTTCACGTAAATCATCCATCATGAAATGGGCAAACGTGGTGAAAGAATCTTCCCCCCAAATTCACTGAATCCAAAATTCACTGAATCCAAATGCAGCCTCTCACGACACCAGTTGGTCCATGGATGCAGGTGGGCTCCTAGAACCTTCACGTAGCTGAGGAAGCCTGTGCTACAACAGGCCCACCCTCCAGATCATTCTGGTTTTGTTTTGTTTTTTTGTTTTTTGTTTTTTTTTGGTGGGGGGGGTTCTCCCCTCTTATGTCCTGCACAATTCACTTTAAAATTTCTTACTTTCTGATAAGATTAAATTGTTTATAGAAAACATTTTTCATCTTCAGTATGCTATTTACACATGACAGCGTATTTTAGGATTGCAGCTTCCACAAGAGCTTTTGGCTACACGGTCAATACTTTAAGGACAGAGGTGTAATTGGCTTTGATCAGTTTTAGACATAAATCTTAATTTCTTTACTCTGGATTCTGTGTACTTTTCCTAACTTTACCTTTTTCTACTCCTGTTCCTTCTACTTATTTTCCAACACTGTTCTCTCTTTCTCTCTCACTTGCTTCTGTTTTTATTGGTTAGTTTTTTTTTTCTGAGTCTGTGTACAACTTACGCAATTAAATGAGGTGATGATGAAAAATATAGTATACAAAATTCTAGGCAATAAATACATTCCTGCTCAAATAGCAACTGATGACCTATCGATCAATGATCTACTCTTTAATTTTATATCCACAACATACAGTGGAAACAGCATTTCGTTAATGTGAATAATTAAATTGTCGGGTCTATGTAATTAGACATTTAAGTATTACAGTTTATCTCCATCAGTCTTTGTTTTTTTCCAAGGGTTCTTTGTTTCAGCTACCTAGAAATAAGCTTGGACTTGGATGTGTGATAATCTCTTGCACTATAAATGAATGAAAAGTATAATAATCCCTTATTTGTTATGTATATATTCATGTATATATGTGTTTATTTAGTTTTATTTAAGAATATAAAAGGTTTTGGAAATTCAGAATATAAAAAATGTCTCTATTCTTTAAACGATCATGACTAATATCACTTTGCAAATAAAAGAAATATGAAAGGATTCTTATTTTACAGAAAACTAACAATGTAAACCAATTTTTTCTTATTCATTCAAATTTAACATGGATGAGTTAGAATTTAAACTCAATTTAATCACTGCCCAAAGCTTATCTTCTTTCAGACACTTTCTCCTACTTCGTTAGCTGAGTTTAATTTGCATGCTTATGTTAGACAAAGTGACTTTTGGAAAACTAAGACGGGCCCTTCACTAATGGTCATCTTTGAAGTCCAGCTCATGGGTGCTCAAAGGTGAAACTAGCTAGTCTCAAGACATATTTCATTATCCTCCTGCTATCCTCCTTTATCAGACTCTCTATACTTATCCACTTCCCCAAAACTTGCTAGTTTCCTCCCAAATGGACCATTTCTAGCATGAGTTCATAGCCAGATACAAAACCTCTATTTAGTACAATATTTTCTGGCGATAAACTCATAAACTTTATGAGGGCTAAAGTTATCATCATAGTTTGTCTTTGTCCTTATAGGTCCCAATGTTCTAATCTATAAGCTATGATGTAAAAGTAAATGTGTGTTAACTTACTTTATTGTATTGTATCTTCATTCCCACTTCCATTTTATCATTTTATCTTCTTGTGGAATGCCAGGCCATTGACATTAAAGGTAGAACCAATTTTGATTCCTTCCTGACTAGAGATCACTGGTTTAGTCCTTCATAGTCATCCTTAAACCCCCTCTTCTGCATTTTCAAAGTAACTGTCATTTTCAATAAATGTAATCATTAAATTTTTTTGAAGACAGTCTAATTTCTAGCCTTTAGTTTACATTATATCTCCAACAGTGCTAGATGAGGCAGATAGGACAAAAATAAGGGAAGACTAAAAAGAAATCATTGGATTTTCCCAGAAGGAAATCTAGCTGATCGTAATGACAACGGTCTTACTAGAGCAGAGAGAACAGAGGCACACTGAAATGGATTCATCAGGGAATTCGTAGGTGGTAGGAAAGTGAAGATAATGAGAATACCACCCCTATCAGAAAATGAATGAGGAAACATGAAAGAGAAATGACAAAATAAATTCTTTTTTTTTATTTACTTATTTTTGACAGAGATTGAGAGAGAGAGAGAGAGAGAGAGAGATACAGAGACAGAGAGAACTGAATTGGGGGCACTCCCCAGTTCAGCATATGGTTCCGCACAGGCCGAAGCCGGGATTTGATCCCCAGTCCCCGGTGCTGCAAAGTGAGTGCTTAACCCACTGAGCCATCCCAGCTTCCCCCAAAATAAATTCTTGTCAAGCAGTAGTTTCAAAATATAAATAATGCAAAGACTGTCCGTATTTTAAGAGAGGACCATAACAAGCCTGTGAAGTGTGATGGTGAAAAAGAAGAATGTGATATCACATATACCCAGTGACAGGTTCAACTTTCTTATTTTACTACCCAATTTTTGCTCCATTATTTGGATCTGTTATACCTCCTGATTCCCCATTTTGTTATTCTGGAACCAATGAGAAGCAACACTATGGTGCCGCTTCTGATTGACCCCCAAACATGTCATTTTTATTAGCTCACTACTCACCTAATTACCCTTGTGAACAGTGGGAATCAGAAATGGATAATGGATATATGATTCCTTTACATCTTGTAGCTGTCTTAAGTAGTACGTTTACTACATGACCAGATCTTTATTGTTTTCTTTTTAAAAAGATTTATTTTACTGTTTTTGACAGAGAAAGAAACAGACAGATTGACAGAGAGAAGGGGGAGGGCCCAGAGCAGTCTCCATAGCTGTACATCATCAGTTGTGATGTGGTTTCATTCCACACAGATGGGTGTGGGGCCACACAGGGCGGGAACCAAGCCAGGGGCCACCCCCATGGGAGGCGAGAACCTTCACCACCATCTCAGCAGTTAACAGTTGTGCCACAGCTCAGCATCTGGGGTTTGTGTGGCTGGGCTGGGGAACTGAACCTCAGACCTCATGATTGCGAAGCAAGAACTCAAGCGCCGAGCTATGCCAGCATCTACTTAATTTGTTTAGTTGTTAAATTTATTGGAGTGACACTGATTGGTAAAAATGACATAGGTTCCAGGTGGACAATTCTGCGTGACATCGTCTATGTGTTGCATTATGTGCTCACCACCCAGGGTCAGCTGTCCTTCCACTACCATGTATTCTATGCCCCCTCCCTACTTTCCCACCCCTCTTCCCCTGAACCCTCACTGGCAACCCCTTTATTGTTTCTCCAAGAATGTTTTGCCAGTTTATAGTTTCCTTAAGAATGAGTTATTCGTGATTAGGCATATTGGTCATAAGCAAAATACCACAAATGAGAATGTCACTCAACTTGTGCCAAGATTCATGCAGGTTCCACCATCCTGTATGCTAATGCTGTTTTCCTTGTTCTCCATGCGAGAGCCGGGTAACTGCTTAGAAACGACCATGCCTTATTTGCCTGCTTCGGACGGAAGGCTTTCGCTCTTTTCCTGGGCAACAGCTGCGTCACTTGGTCCAGGACCAAATTGTCCCACTTGACATTCTTATAGAGCCATTCTGTTCCTTCCTTAAAAGAGAGATTATGGAATATGTCTGTCTATTGTTTTAATTTTCGTTTCAAGTGGGAACCGAGCTAATGCCAACCACTTTTCTTTCAAGTCCCCAGAGTTTTTGCAACCTTCTACTTGCTTTGGCTGAATTCCCAGACAGCTTTCAGCCAGCAGTGTTCTCCATTTATAGGGGTGTGTGTGTGTGTGTGTGTGTGTGTGTGTGTGTGTGTGTGTGATCAGTTTTCCTGTGTGTCTAGCATGATGTTTGTGTTGTACTTATTATTTTACCTTCTGGTAATCATGATTTTTCTTATATTCTTGACATTAATCTAGTATATATAATTGCATAGATCCCTATTCTGTATGAGACGAAAGATTTTAATCTTTAAGAAGACAGATTGCATATCACTAACAACTACTGAGGTGTTTTAAGCAATTATTAGACATTCGTTTTCAAAATGATCAAGAACTTAAGAAATGTAAGAACATACTGATGTATTTTTCTGTTAGCATAATAGAGATTAAAATATGAGATTCAAGTCAGTTATCTCAGACTAATATGTACCTTTTTGTAAGTCACATGTTATTTACTAATGCCCATACAATCCGATCACAGACAGAAGAAATGAGAAAATAAACCAGGAGTTGCAGAAGTCAAGATGCCATCCAGAGGGAAATATTTTAGACCAAAACAACACAAATTATAAATTTTGAAAATAAATACTTTTCTACCATAATTGCAATTGCATATTATTTGACCTAATGCATAAGAAATGTTAATGGTACAATATTTGTTTTTCACCTGCCATCTCTGATACAGAAAGCCATCTAATTAATCATCAAGTCTTTGTGTATTTTGGAATATGATGCCTAAGTTGTTAAACTATGGGGCACAAAAGGTTGTGTGGTACAGTAGAAAGAAATACAAACCTAGGTTTGAATTATAAATCTGTGAGTATCTGTGGCCTGGTTGGTCCTGAATAAGTCAAGAAAATTTTTAATTAATTCACCTTGGTTTTTGGTCTTGGGCAAGCCATATATATATTTTTTTTTTTTTTAATTAATACATCTTGATTTCTAGAAAAATTTTAGGTTCAGTGTGAAATTGAGGGGAAAGTACAGAGAGTTCTTGGATACTACCACCCCAAAAATGTGCATCCTCTCCCACTATCCACACGTCACAAAACAGTGATATGTGTCTTACATGTGATGAACACGTGGACCCATTGTTGTTTTTGGACCCATCATTATCAAATCAAAGCTCATAGTGTACATTAGAGTTTGTTTTTATACATCCAGTATTTCTCATTGTCTAAAATTAGAAAAATAAGGTCTAGTACACATTTTAAAAGATTGGCAGCAATATATATGACATTTTTGCCTCCATATAGTTTCATTAAAAAATATTAATAATACCCAGGAGAATGATGATAAATTGTTATATTCCCAAAGAATTACATGCCATGTATCTCACCAAGTTTCTGAGTAGAATGGACACATTAACAAATACTGGTCTGTGACTTTGAAATCCTACTTGAACAGCGAAAGAATTCAGACTGAAGTTGTGGCAAAACTGATAGAGCAACATGGCTAAGTTGAGGTTAAATAGTCATAATGAGCTGTTAGAAGACAGACAACGGCATGAACTCCTCTAAAATGTAGTAAACTTAGAAATGAGAAACTGGGGGGGCAGCTGGAATGGCTCAGTGGGTTAAGTGCTCGCTTTGCAGCCCCAAAGACCGAGGATCTAATCCCAGCCCCGGCCCATGCGAACCCACATGCTGAGCTGGGGTGTAGCCCCCAGTTCAGTTCTTGCCGGGGCCTATGCGGGAGGCTCCCAGCCCAGTTCCTGCCCTGTGCAGCCCTGTGCTCGCCTATGGAGTGAAACTATATGGAAAACTGATGCTGTCAACTATGGAGACTGCTCTGGGCCCTCCCGCTTCTCTCTGTCTCTCTCCATCTGTCTCTCTCTGTCAAAAAAACAATAAAAATAAATCTTAAAAAAAAAAAAAGAAATGGGAAACTGGAACATTCCAAACCACAGCAATAGCACCTTTACAACGTGAAGGTAGAAAGCCTTTCATAACAATTGGAAAGGATTGAAAGAGGTAGAGAGTGTGTTTTGGTTCAACTAATGTGTAAAATGCTACACTCTAGAGGAGTTATGCTGGGATTAAAGGTACTAAATGTTTAGCGTGTCTTGTCAGGAAGTCAAAGCAAGAGATCTGAACGGCTTTAAACAATGAGAACACAACAAATGTCATGGGGTATGAGTGGCTCAGACTTCAGAGTCTGATGTATACAACTTTGTTTTAGCATAGATTTCCAAGTTCACTCATGCTTATTGTCCTATTTAAACCACACAATTGTCCTGTTGTAAAAGGTTTACAAAGACTCAATTATATCCTTCTGTGGAGAAGAAAAATTAGTCTTGTGGAGTTTATATAATCTTGTCCAGTCATACAACTGCTAAATGGTATAATTGGAATTTCATCCTTTAAAAATTTTTGAACACTGGTGATTTTTGTTTGTCTATTTATCCAATGTTTTTAGTTCTCCAATCTTACTGAATTTTTTACAATAACCTGGTTACATTGGCAAGAATGAAAGAGTTCTCATAAACTACTAGCAAAGCCTATTTTTTTAAATCAAACAGATATAAAAAAATTTCTAGTTATGTAAGCTCAAACCTTGTGTTAGTATATCAAAAAATTTTCTAAAGTATTTCTAAACATATCTAAATATTTTCTACCTAGATTTATGATTAGATATATTATTCCATTTTAACTTATATTTATTTTTTTTTAATCCAACTTTATTGCATTCTTAATTTTATATATCTTTGAGAAATTTAACACTATCAGTTGTAACTGTAAAGCAAAGCAATACTAATGCAAATGCAATACCAGTGTGATGAGTACAATAGGCAGCCTTATAGGGTAAATAGAATAAGCAGAAGTTAAAAGTAAGCACTCTTCAAAAGTATTGATTTTTTTATAAATTACTGTGCTTAATATGTCACCAAGACAACTGGCATAATAAACATAATGAGAGTCTTCTTATCGTATAGATACCCTCACAATGGCAGTCCTTAGATAATTAAGATTACAAAGTATTTAAAATGCTTTTCTTTCCTTGTGTTCTAATATCTAGGGAGATGTAAAATTGGCTCCATTAATTAATTAAGAGTTAAAAGTAATAGTCAGTTTCCTTTAAAATACTTCCAAAGTATAATATTAGGTAATTTAAGTTTATATGATTAAATAAATATATCCGAGGAGTGGTCAAGAAGTTCACAGAACGGGGGTGCTATCAGAGAGGTGGGAGTACTAGTACACACAGTTGGATTCTGTGACTTATAGTGTATGTGCCAAACTTCAGTCTACTTGCATCCGTGTTCTTTCAGATATCACCCAAGAAGCACAGTAATCGTGAAGAAAACATCACGGATAGATAAAATTTAATTTCACACCATCATTATTTCTCAGAAAATAAGGGAAAACACCTCAAACCATTTTGGAAGAGATGTTAGTGGTTTACAGAGGTGGTTGCCCTGGGAAATCCATGGTTTACAAGTGGCACAGCCTTTTAAAGCCAGGCAATGAGTCTGTTGGAGATGACCTCCATCTGGGATGCCCTGTTGAGTCCACTTCCTCAGACATTGTCGAAAAATTGGAAACGTGTAGTGGAAGATGCCAGATGAAATAAAAAGCACTTGCAGAAGTGGTTAGAGTGTCACCTACAACCATTTTGAATGTTCTCCATCAGCATCTAAGGACATCAAAAGTCAGTGCATGATGGGTACCGAGAAAGCTCACACTGCTTCAAAAACAACAGCGCATTGAATGTTCACAACAGTTTTTGGATCTCTGCAGAGACAGCGAAAATGAAGTTTTAAAGCAGATTGTCACAGGAGATGAAAGTTGAGATCGTCTTTTTGAGCCTGAGTCAAAGCAGGAGTCCATGCAGGGACATGAAAAGGGTACCACCCCCTAAAAAGTTCAAGGTGTCGCCATCGGCTGGAAAAAGCATGGCTACCGTTCCTTGGGGGTGTGGAGGGTATCCTGCTGATTAATCACAAGAATAACGGTGACACAATAGCTGGAGTATATTATTGCAGTCTGCTGAAACAGTTAAAAGAATCTTTGAAGGAGAAAAGAAGAGGAAATTGAACAGAAAGGACAACGTGCCCACACACAAGAGCAATGTTGTGTTGGCTGCTCTTCGTGACTGTGGCTTCCAAATTTTAAACTACCCTCCCTCCACTCCAGACCTAGCTCCACCTGATTATTTTATTATTCCTTTTTTTTTTTTAGATTTATTTTTATTGTTTTTTTGATGAAGAGAGAATAGAGAGAGATACAGAGACAGAGAGAAGGGGAAGGACCCAGAGCAGTCTCCATAGTTGCACATCATTGGTTTTTCCACATAGTTTCATTCCACAGGTAGGCGGGGCTGCACAGGCCAGGAACTGGGCCGGACCCCGGTGAGAACTGAACTGGGGGAACTCCCCAGTTCAGCATATGGGTCTACACGGGCCTGGGCCAGGATTCGATCCTCGGTCCCCAGGGCTGCAAAGTGAGCGCCTAACCCACTGAGCCATCCCGACTTCCCCTCCACCTGATTCTTTTTCATTCCCAAACATGAAAAGCAGCTCCAAGGGAAGAAATTTATAGACAACAATGAGGTTAAAGCTGCAATTTGGGGAAAAACAAAACAATTTTCTTTTTTTCTGAGGGTATAAACTTATTGACAGATCTGAAAAATGTATTAGGCTGAAGGGTGAATATACTGAAAAGGACAAATAATAAATAGTGATTTTTAACCCTTCTTCTCTTTAATTCTGAGAGTTTCATGACCACCCCTTGTAAATCCATCCATGCACTGTTCTTTCCCTATGGCTTTCTTTTCTGAGGCCCATATGGTCCTTTCTTCTATTTCATGGCTTCAAAATTTAATCACAAATTGATTCTCTGGAAACACACAAGTGGTTATCTTGGCAATGAAACCAAATTTATTTGGTTTGGTTTTTGAACAAGAAGCTGACTCTGGGCAATCTCCATTGCTATTATTTAGGCTGGGCATCTGTGGTGTGTTGAGCACTCAAGCTTTTTCAATTATACATTTCTATGTCTTATGAAAGTCCCATAAGTATGTGCAGAACTCTGATTGTAGATCCACAGAGGAAATGTACTTCTTGAACATTTCCAGGTAAACTGTTTTCTTGCAACAAAAAGCCAATTATTTTGAGGGATTATGTAAATCTTCAGTGGGAAATTTTAACATTAAAATGGATAGTATATTTAAGACAAGAATGTGAAATGATGCTGTCATTTACATTGATTAGATTTTTAAGACATAATGTTGAGATCATAGGATTAACAATCTGTAATATTTAAAAATACATATAGATATATATATTTTATATATATATATATCAATTATGTGATTACGTCTCAACATTTTACCCTTTATGTAAAGCTCTATAAGCATTGCCTGTACATTTATATAAAAACAAAATTATCAAAATGATAATTGTAGGAAACTTGCAGAAACAAAAAATTGCTCAACATTAGAAAAATGTAAAATACTATAATATATATTTGATTAAAGAAATTATTAACACATTGGTAAACAAATGCCACTCAATAAGAGTTGCTTTTTCTCTTCGTAATTTTTTCCATAATATGTGTCATGATATTAGAGCTAAAACCCATCTGTTCTTCTCCTGTGAAATTATTGAGAACTGAATTACATTTTATCACTTTTGTAAAAGATATGGACAAAATAAAATGTAAGATAAAATTAATTTAGAATCACAATAAATATTTTGCATTACTTTAATTTTGACAAAAATTTGTATTACTCAGAGAGCCATTTACTCAATCTAAAAAAAGGTTTTCTTGATATTCAAAACAGCATGGTATTGGCAGAAAAACAGATACAAAAACCAGTGGACTAGAATTGAAAATCCATAAATAAACCCATATATTATGGGTATATATATATATATATATATATATATATATATATATATATTTATTTTTTTTTTACAAAGGAGACAAAAACACACAGTGGTGCTGGGAAAATTGGAAAGCTATATGCAGAAGAATGAAAGTAGGCTACTATCTGTCACCATACATCAAAATTAACTCAAAATGAATCAAAGATCTAAATATAGGACCTGAAACAACAAATTGCATGGAGAAAACAAAGGTATTAAACTTAAGAATCTTGAGTTCAGAGATTTTATGAACTTGATTTCAAAGTCAAGATAAGTAAAAGCAAAAATAAATGGGGACTGTATGAGTATGAAACTAAATGGCTTCTGTATAGCAAAAAAATCCATGAACAAATCAAAGAGGAAACCAACTAAGTGAAAGAAGATATTTGCAAACAACACCCCTGGTAGTGGGCTAATGTCCAAAATATATAAAAACTCATACAACTCAACAACAGAAAAATAAACAATCCAATTAAAATATGGGCAGAGGGGGAAGCTGGGGTGGCTCAGTGGGTTAAGCGCTCACTTTGCAGCTCTGGGGACCAAGGATCGAATCCCGGCCCCCGCCTGTGTGGACCCATATGCTGAACTGGGGTGAGCGTCCCATGCAGAGGCCCTTGGCCCAGTTCCTGCCCTTCATGGCCCCCGCCGACCTTTGTAGAACAAAACCATGTTGAAAGCTGATGACGTACAACTATGGAGACTGCTCTGGGCCCTCCCCCTTCTCTCTGTCCCTGTCTCTGTTTATGTCTGTTTCTGTCAAAAGCAATAAATAAATCTTTAAAAATATAAATAAGATAAAATATGGGCAGAGGACCTGAACAAACACTTCTCCCAAGAAGACATATAAATATCCAACAGATATATAAAAGCTTCTCAACTTCGCTAGCTATTAGGGAAATGCCAAAACCACAATAAGACATCACACCTTTTAGAATGGACATCAACGAGACAAGTAATAACAAATGTTGGAGAGGCTGTGAAGTAAAAGATCCTCATCTTCTGCTGGGGGGAATGTAAACTGGTGCCAGCCACTATGAAAACAGCAAAAAGTTTTCTCAATAAATTGAGACTAGAATTACCATACGGACTTAGCAATCTTTCTTCCGGGTGTCTACCCAAAGAACCCGAAAACTTTAGTTCATAATGACATAGGTATCCCGATGTTCATTGCATCATTATTTACGGTGGCCAAGACGTGGCAACAACCTAAATCCTCTGATAGATCATTGGATACAGAAGATGTCATACATATACACAAATGGATATTACTAATACTTGGCCATAAGAAAAGAGGAAAAAACCCCATTTCCAACAACATGGACGAATCTCAAGATTATCATGCTACGCAAACTAAATCCGAAAGGAAATGTCAAGAACCATAGGATATCACTCATGTGGGACATACAACAGAACAACAAAGAAAGAAGACAAACAGAAACAAAAACTCATAGCCACGGACAAGAGTTTAGTGGTTATGTTACCAAATATGCGATGGCAGAAGGCCTGACTCGGTGGTGAAAACACGGTGCAGCTAATGGATGATATATTATGGAACTCTACACTTGAAACCTATATAATTTTAGTAACCACTGTCACCCCAATAAATTTAATAAAAATTTAAAGAAAGTTTCTCTGCAGTTCACATATTTTTTAATATATGGTACACATTGATCCACTTTTCATCTGTAACCACAATCACATAAAAGTTCCTAAGCTTCAAAGTGTGAACAACAGCAAATTCCAACCACAAACAATGCCCCAAATTATAGAAAATATGAACATTTTCAAAAGTCTTCGAATAAAACAGGAAGAATCTATCAGCAAGTTATAAGTTATAAGCAAGTTATTGAGTTATAAGATCAATTTAAAACCCTTTCTGAAAAATTGAAAACAAAATAGAAAATCATAGAACAACACAGGAAAATACAGTGAAGGAAGAAAAAAAATAATAATAAGGAAACTGTCACCATATAGTTTAAAGAACAAGCTTTTATTTCCTGTGTGTTTGTATATTGAATGAGGATGTAAAATCTGTTTTTTACTGTAGATTACATCTTAAAGGATTTGAAAACTGTTGCATTAACACCGAGTGTGGTGTACTTGGATCTTCAGGACACTCAGGGAAAGAACGTGTTAAGTCCGAATCACTTCAGTTCCACTAAGACCATCATTATATAAAAATGTGTGTTCAAACTTTAAAGGTCTTAGCTCCAAAATTACACTTGCATGCCATTAAGAATGTTCTGTTTAATAAGGTAGAAAGGTTTGATCCTTTGAGAAGGATTTCATCCAAATGATTAAAATATACTTTCAAATTTTTAAGTCTTAAATTTCAATTATCTTCAGCAATTACCTACATGGGACATTTAATTCCCCGACTACCAGATAAATGAAGTACACTTTATTCTCACTTTTCCAAGGCCATTGGCTTCAATGTTAGAAAAGAAACAAGTTATGGAGCAGGCGACACAGGATTTAATGTAAGTGTTAGCTCTTAGAAGTTTAATTAGTGTTATCTTATAGTAGTGGAAGGAATAGTTTGCAAAATAGTCCTTACATGGACAATAGGACTCCGTCATTATGATGTGGACTTTAACTGAATGGTTTGCAGGCATCTGATGGATTATGAGGCTAGTAGGTAATTTCATAAGGAATCAAATTATCTTTATAATATACACAGGTAGATAAAGTCTCTGATTCTGAGAAGAATCTGACTCATGAATTCTTGATTCAAAAAACATGAAAGTCTTCTGAAGTGTAGCTTAGGCACATGGGGTATTCAGGAGCTACTCGGTTCAAAAAAGTTTTAAAAAACATTTTCTTAATAATTATTTCAAATATAGCATTGATATTTGAGGCTTACTGTATATGCACAGAGTAGCTTATTGCTTAAATGAGAGAGTGGGTGTTTATTGAAGATTTCTTGGTCTTTTAACCAGGGATTAATAGTCTGTGTTTTCTAAAGCATATAAATGTTAAGTAGAGATAAGGCATGGGCAATTGTTTTGCTTTAGCACAAGCTTTTCCAACCTGTGGCCTGAGGCCCAGAACGGCTTTGAATGTGGCCCAATGCAAATTTGTAAACTTTCTTAAAACGTTATGAGTTATTTTTGTGATTTTTTTTAACTCATCAGCTATCATTCATGTTAGTGTATTTTACATGTGTCCCAAGACTATTCTTCTTCCAATGTGGCCCAGGGAAGCCGAAAGATTAGACACCCCTGCTTTAGTACAAAGTCCTTGAAAGATTAGCATAAGCATTTTTCACAATCTCAAATGTTTTTCCTTCAGGGCTAAAGTCTGCCACTCCTGTAACATAGCCATCCTATCTTTTCTAAGGATAATCTTTTATTTCTGACCCATACATTGGCTGAAATGACACAGTTTGTAGTATGATCGCTTTGTTTCTTAAAAGTGTCCAAGTGCTCATCAATGAACATGACTTATCAATAAAAGGTGGCCCATGAGTTCACAGGCATTCTACAAAATGCCGTTACTGTGTTTGCAAGTGTTCTGTAGAGCACTGACCTGCATGTAGGTTATTTTATGTTTCTAAACTTGGAGGTAAGAAGTACTTGACAAAATTTTAATCAAGTAGCCTATACTCAGATGGGTCAGGATAGAAGTCCATTTCTGATTTGCTATTGAGGTTTTAAATCTCCTGGTGAGGTTAACGCCGATGTTTCTGTCCCATCTAGGTCTAACCTTTAGTGTAATAAGACTGCTTCTACTTGACACTATAGAGTGTGATAGGCAATGTCAGGAATGTACGTGGGTTGGTAAGCTCAGAAGCAGAGTTTTAACTTGCAATTTAATGAAGTAAGTAGGCTTGAAATTTTCATTTCAAACCGACTTTGTTTATGACCACGTTAAATACTTTTGACCTTACCAGAAAGAGCTGGTAATGATATTGAGAAGGATCTTTTACTGTTAAACTTTTCCACAGCAATCACTTTCTCAAACTGCAAATAGAAAAAAAAATAGTCATTGATTTTTCATAAAAATAATTGTGTAGGTCTGAAAAATATTATACCTGTGCCAAGCAAAGACTAACCCATAAGAATTATGAGGAAAAAACAAGACACTGAAGAACACAGCTAAAAACCACTAAATACAGATTGGAGAGGACACACAATTAGGAAAAAGATCTAAGAAGCCAGCTTTTCCTCACACACACAAATACACAAATATGTACTTATCTACTGAACCGATACGAATAACTGCAACAGGCTAGAAACACAATAGAAAGTTGCATATTTAAAAGAGAAGTTGTATAAGTATTTTCTTTGTCTGAGCAATTTCTTCAAGCTTCTCTTTGGTTTTGTTTTGCTCTGTTTTTTTCTCTTTATTTTTGCACTATTCCAGACCTATATATTTAAAATGTTAGGACAGAGTCAACTGAAGTGATGATACTAGCTGTATCAAAATTTAGATTTTATCAAAATATGTTTTTTAGATATTATGTTAATGAGTTATGGGAGGTATAAATGTGTAGATCAAATCACATATTCTAACCATGATTATGATACATGAGACTTATTTCCACAGGTCAAAAAGAGAAAATAGTGTAAAAAACATGAAATGCTCAAAGGCACAATAATAAAATTTATTTTGGCTTTAAAATTGCCTTTGTCATTACTCTTCTTGGACATTTATGCATGATGACTTCAAAAACAGTATTAAAATCAAACCATTTACCCTCTCATTTTTATTTTAGCTTGTTTTTATGTTCTGATAACAACACACAAAAAAGGGGAAACATTAGGTTTATTAGGTGAGGAGTTAAACAGACCAGCATGATGGATGGGGAAAAGAAAATAATAATTATTCCATTGGAAGTCTGATTAAAGATAGGGAGTGCAGGGAAGGGGGTTCTTTAGTTACGACTGGAGGTTTTGGTGAGGTATAATGCAACAGGCAGCCAAAAAAGATGGAAGATTGTGATTTTAAAAATTGAGATTTTTTTAGGTACTAAAGTCATGATGATGATGACAAAGTTCAGTGTGTGGTCATGGTTGAGGTGGAGCTAGCAAGATATTTCCTTATATCCTTCATAATTCTTGGTTCAAAACTTGCACAGACTTGTTTATTAATGATGGTTTGATAATAGCATAAACTTAGCTTATTTCTAGTTAAGAATATATAGGCTTCAACTAATAATAACAACAGTTCATTGTTCTTTTGTCTGTCTTAAGATATAAGGGTAAAAATAGAACATTTTCTGGTAAGTAAACCCATTGAGACTCATTGAAGACTACTCCGCTACGAATATTTCTGATATTTTGTTTTTCATTGACCAAAACTATATCTATAAAAACAGACACATAAAGGTTTCATTGATTATGTTTCAAAATTAACTTAAATTGTGATAAGTAAAACACTTTTAAATTTAGGTTGGCAAATAGTCTAAGTTATATGCTATTTTAAAAATTGCTTCCATAAAAAGTATGGTATCGATATCAAGAATAAAAGAAAAACAAATGTTATTATAATTAGGTTTCGCAACAATCAAATCTGAGGGAGGGAAAAAAAATCACAGCTTGATGTAGTCTCCAAGGGCTTAGATTTTTACAATAATTACAAATACAACTTTGAATATATGCAGAATGTTATTTATCAACTATGTTCAGAAACACCTTTGATTCTCAATAACAAAATAACCCTTTGTATATCTTTACATTTGAAATGGTCAATGTATTTATGTGAGTAATCCCTTTCTATTTCTGTTGAGCAAGTACATCCTTTGTTTGCAACAAAGATTCACTACAAAATTTATTTATTTTGGATTGGTTCCATGGCTTTAAGAGAGGCTACTCCTTGAACTTGCTTTGTATTTATATTTTAAATTTAGAAAAGGAACCATCAACCCCAGCTTCTAGTTCACGTATCCACCTTTTTTTACTTTATTTATTTCTTTTTCTCACTTAGTTGGTAGAGTTTGGTCTGAGGTTTATGGCTATAATCTCAATATCCCCAGTGAAGAGCTGCCTAGGCTGCAGTTCTCTCAGAAGCTGTTCTCAGAAGCCCCAAGACTTAAAATTCTCTGCTTGACGTTAATTTTCAAACTCACTTGTTAATTCATTTGAATTTAGTTTTTCTTCCTCTAAATGTGAGGGCATAAAATGGACAGTTTTAGGTTTAGGTTCTTCAGTCCAGTTTCTGGATTTAAAATTTTGGCTTATAGCAGAAAAAGAGATCCACAATATGTAAATATCCCCTCCTACCTTCTTTCACTTCACAGTCAAAATAACCCTGTGAGAGGAACGGTAGATTTAAAAAAATATGTCTCTAGTATTCAAACTTCACCCATATACACTGCCACCTATGAAATTTCTAACGTGAAATAAAAGCAGTCGTGCCAAATAAGTATAAATACATAAGGCACTGAGCTCTAAGTTCCTGCTTTGTCTTATATTAAAGCAAATGTAACATATGTATGGGCATATATCATTCCTTTTTCTTTGAGCCAGAATAAGATGTTTACTTGAATGTTATTACACTGACATTTTTTTCCTTCATCATGAAAAATAAGTTTAACTTTTATAAGATTAATTTTCATATTAAATTTCAACACTTACTATACTTTTAAAACTCTACAAGGATAGAGCCGTTGGGGGAAGAACAATATTGGGGAGTGTATCCATCCCAAACTTTGGAAGAGCTTTTGCACCTGATCATTTCCACAAAGACACCAGGAGAATGATTTTCCTAGGAGACCCCATTAGGGAACCGACTATTTCATTCCTGAACTGTGTTCTTTGTACTTCTCCTCAAGCATGCCTATAAAAGAGAGAATCAGAGTCATGAAGGCAAAGCAAAATTCTATTCTCATCGATGCTTTGGGTATGAATGGCCCCACCTAAGGTTGGGAGAATCGGAGGGACTGTTACTGCGGCCCAAAGGCTAACAAAAGAGTTTCGGTGGAAATTAGGAATCAAGTTTGTATCTAATTCAATATATTAAATACATTGATACTCTGTGAGAGCTGTGGCAATTTTTTCCAGTCCTAATTTATAAATAAAGAGGTAACAATATTGGGCAATCTCTTGTTAAACATTGGTATAGTTTCGTGTGTGGTTTGGACCCACACACAATACAGCAGAAGGCAATGGTTAACCATGGCTGCATATTCTTTTTGTATTGTTTTTGTTTTCTATTTTGTTTTGCCTTGAAAGTCCTATGTTGGAATAGTCCAAAATGATATATGAGATAGTGCTGAAAGGTGAAACTCCCAGATTGGAAAGTGCTCAGTTACTGGGGAAGTGCAGATAACAAGTATAAGAAGCATTGTTGCTAATGACACAACCGAACCAGAGCCAGAAGGACGTATAGCATCTGATGTGCACAAAAGCCAAATGAAAGTTCTATGCTGTGCACAACATGCAATGGGAACATGGAACGTAAGAAGCATGAACCGAGGTAAACTGAAATTTGTAAAGCAAGACATGGAACGTCTATATGTTGTGGGGCTTGATGTCAGCAAACTAAAATGACCTACAAGGGGACATTTCCAGTCAGGCAACGACAAGAGTTCTACTTTGGAAATTACAAACTCAAAAGAAGTGGAGTGGCTTTAATACTGAGGCAAGATGTAGAATAGGCAGGTAGGACCTACAATATAAAGTCTGACTAAATAATACCAATCAGACTTCTAGGAAACCCAGTAACATACCCATCATGCAAGCCTATGCACCAACTAGAGAGGCTGAAGAGAATGAAATTGAAAGTTTTTACACAAGTATTCATGAATAAGTGTATCATACACCAAAAAAGACTTGGTAATAGGTGATTGAAATGAAAAGGTAAGAAATAAAGCAGAATCAAAGTCTTCAGAAAATGTGGACTGTGTGTTCAGCAACAATGCAGTAGATTGGCTTGTGGATTTCTACAAAACCCACAGCTTGTCCATCGCAAATACATGCTTCAAACAACATAACAGACAACTATATTCATGGACATAACTAGATGGCCAATATAGAACCCAAATAGACTATGTAATTGGAAAAAAGAGATGGAGAAAATGTAGTCTCTCTGCCAAAACAAGGCCAGGAGTGGATTGTGAAGTTGTTCACAAAGTGTTTATATCAAGCATTAGAGTAAAGCTGGGGGGTGCTAAAAGAATTGTAGTGCCAAGATATACTGTAAATGGCATTCCTGATGGATTTGAAGTGTACATCTAAATCAGATTTGCGGTATTAAATTTAATTGACTGAGAACCAGAAGAACTGTGAACTGAAACTAGAAATATTATTAGGGAAGAATGACTAAAGACAATGCCAGAGGTAAGAAGAAAAGAGAAAATCGAGATAGATGGCAGAAGAAACACTAAAAATTGTTAAAGACAGACAAGAGGCAAAAGTAAAAGATGACCAAAGCAGGGTTAGAATTCTGAATGCAGTTTTTCAATGACCTTCACGGAGAAGTGAAGAGAAATATTATAATAGTCAATGTAGGAAGATAAAAGAAGACAACAAAAAAACAAAGAGTTCTCTACCAGAAGATTCGAGAAATGAAAAGATATTCAAACCTAGACAAGGAATGACCAAAAAGGAAGTATATTATTTAACCAAAAGAATATAAAGGGAAGGTGGATACAGTATACTGAAAATACATACAGAAGAGGCAAGTGAGTGACAGATACCATCAAAGGAGATTCCTATAAAGAAGAACCATTAGTTCTAGAAACTGACTGGAAAGCTACCCTGTAAGTGTTCAGAACAAGTAAGTCAGTGTCCAAGATGGAATATTGATTAAATTGTTACAAGCCATGGAGACTGAGTTGGTCAGTATCCCAGCAAACAAGAATATGTGAACAAATGTGAAATAAAAGCAGTAGCCTACAGACTCAAAATGTTCCCTATACACCTCAATTTTCAAGAAAGATGATGTCACTGAGTGCAGTAACTATAGGCCAGTTGCTGTAATTTCCCACGCAGATAAATTAATACTTAAGGTGATGCAGCAAAGACTTCTACCTTACACAGAGAAAAAAGGTCGGATGTTCAAGCTGGATTCTGCAAAGGAAGAAGCACTCGAGATCAAATTGAAAACATTTATTGGAAACTGGAATGCTCCAAAGAATTTCAGAAGAAACTTAGTCTATGTTTTAGAGGCTGTAGTAGAGCCTTTGACTGTGTGGGTCGTGAAAAGCTACAGATTGCTCTGAAGGAAATGAGCTATATGAAGGACTATTAGGGACCATGAGGACAGTATGGACAGACAGAATGGCTTCGTATAAGCAAAGGTGTCAGACAAGGGTGCAGTTTATCTCCCTATTTGTTGAATCTCTATGCAGAACATACCACACCATAAATCTAGATTAGACTCAGAGGGAGGAATAGTGAAAATTGGTATAAGAAATATCGATAACAAGACATGCAGATGACACCATTTTAATGGCAGAAAGGAGTAATGGTTTGGAACAACTAACGAAAGTGAAGAAAATGCCAAAGCAACCGAGCATTTGAACATCAAGAAGACAAAAAAACATGACTACAGAAGAGGTAAGACTATACAACTTTAACAGAAACAGGTACGACACAGAATTTGTTCCAGAGTTTGTCTTGATTCAGTCATTCATTCAAATGAAGACTGAATCCATGAAATCAGGAGACATCTGAGACTCAATGGAAGAATGAGGAAAGATCACCAAGAGCAAAGATGTGTTACTAGAGACCAAAGCTAAGATCATGTACAACCTTGTATTCCCAATGACTATGTATAGTTGCCAAAGTTGAACAGCAAAGAAAGCTGATAGGGAAAACAATTGTTTATTTGAAATCAGATGTTGGATGAGAGTGCTAGAGATATTATGCTTTGCATCCTTCATGACAAGAGCCATGGGATGCAGGGAAGGGTGACGCAAGGTTAAGAAAGACAGTAGCCACGAATAGATTGAAAGTGCAGCCAAGGGACTCAGGCCTCAAGGATTTAGCCCCAAATCAGGCCAATGCATAGCTTTTATTAGCTATTATATAAGGAAGTTATATTTTAATATCAAGGTCTGTGAACTCTGTGCCTAGCAACCATTTTCCCGAAAGTTCCCGTTGTATTGCAACACTTACTGTGCCTTCATACACACGCACAATCCCAAGGGATGGAGTCATTGTTTAGAAACCATCCCATAAGGGAGAATAACTGATATCATTTCATTGGGTCTCAGTTTTCTGAGACTCCCTGTCAAGGAAGCTTTACCGAAATCATTCCTTCAGGTTTCAGCTTTCTGAGACACGTCCTTGTGATGTCATGAGTTTGGCTCAGGGGATCCAACAGTTTTGCAGCTGCAAGGCAACAATTACGGGCCTTTAGAATGATACACAAGCGGGTCCTAGAGCAAATGAATTGCCTGAAAAATCGCTGGAGGCAAAAATGACAAAACTGATGCTGTCCTACTTTGGGCACACCAGGAGAAGGCAGGGTTCTTTGGAAAAGACAGTGATGCTGGAAAAAGAAAAGGCAGCAGGAAAAGAGGACCAAATATGAGATGGATTGACTCCATGAGAACAGCCATAGGCATAAATCAACGGGAGCTGAACAGAGCAGTTGAGGATAGGACTTCATCGACATCGCTACTCATGGGGTCGCCAGGAGGCATTTCAATGGCATGTAGCATGCAGAGTCCCAGTTACTTATTTTTGTTTGTTTTCCCTTTGCTTTTGGTGTGAAATAAAAAAAAAGTTATTCCAAAGACTGATGTCAAGGAGCTTGCTCATGTTTCTTCTAGGAGTTTTATGGCTTCAGATCTTACATTCAATGCTCATTCACTTTGGTGTCAGCCGTGGGTCCAGTTTTGTTTTTTGTGGGTGACTGTCCAGTGTTCCCAAAACCATTTGAGACAATTCTTTCCTCGTTGTCTATTCTTGTCTCCTCTGTCAGAAATTAATTGACCCCATTTCCATTCGTTTATTTTATGGATCTCTAATATGTTCCACTGATCGATATGTTTGCAGTTAGGTCAAGACCATACTGTTTTTATTATTATAGTTTTGAAATATAGTTTGAAATCAGAAAGTGTGATGCCCTTAGCTTTTTTTTTTTTTTCTTCTTTCTCAAAATCACTAGAATATTCAGGGACTTTTATGTTTTCAATAAGTGTTACAGTTATTTGTTTTGTTTCTTTGAAAAATGCCATTGTAATTTTGATAGGGATTGCATTGAATCTATAGATTGCTTTGGGTAGGATGTGCACTTAAACAGTATTAATTCTTTCAATCCATGAACATGAAATATTGTTCCCAGTCATCTCTTATTTCTTTTATCAATGTCTTACAATTTTTAGTGTATGGGTAATTTCACCTATTTGGTTAAATTTTTTTCTAAATATTTTATTATTTTTGATTCAGCTGTAAATGGGATTGTTTTCTAGATTCCTCTTTTTGATATTACGGTTTGTTATAAAATATAATTGAATTTTGTATATTGGTTTTATATCCTGCAACTTTACTATTCACTTATTGTTTGTTTGTTTGTTTTTTGGTAGAGTCTGTAGGGTTTTCTGTATGTGCCATGCTACCTACAAATAAATATGGCTTTACTTTTTGTTTTATCATTTGGATGCCTTGTTTGTTTGTTTTGCTTACTTGCTCTGGCTAGGACATTAAGTTCAATGTTGAATGAAGGTGACTGGATGCAGGTTGGGGTGGGGTAGAAGGCGTGGGTAAATGCGGTTAAAAGATGCCAACTTCCAGTTATAAGATAAATAAGTCCTAGGGATATGATGACTATACTACTGTATCGTATATTTTACAAGTTGCTAAGAAAGTAAATTTTAAAAGTTCTCATCACACATGAAAAATGTATAATGCTAAGAGGTGATGGATGTTAACTAAAGTTATTATTTTAATGACTTTGTAATATATACATATATCAAATTAATATTATATCTCAATTAAACAGGGGGCGACTGTCAAAAATAAAACAAAAACAAACCTCTAAGGAATGAGAAAAGCTGGAGAAATAGAAGGCCAAACTCTGGTGGTTTCAGGCCACCCTTGTGTCACCATGGTGGACAATGCAATGATGTCATTCCTGGTTCCTCCGGAAAAGTCCACTGCAGAAGCCCTGAGCAGCCCTCCAGAGATTACAAGTATAAGCCGTTAGCTGCAGGATCAGGGCCACAGGTCCTGCTAGGTATCAGTGGCGGCTAAAATGCAATGACTCAACAAATGAGTTTCTTAAGACATGTCTGCTTAGTTAAGCAGAAGTATATTAAATTGTATTTTCTATACCTTCAAATCTTCTGAGTGACTGCACAATGGCTATCTTATAGAAGTTATCACATGGTTATGCACAAAACCATGTGTCAAAATTTTATAAATTGCTTGATTTGCTTGATTCACAGAATATGTAGCATTTCT
>PVKE010022086.1:5868-25983 GCA_004027555.1 Craseonycteris thonglongyai
GGATATACACCTAATTATGATTCCTTGGTTAGAGACATGCAAACTCAGTCTTCCCATTAATGTTAAGGCAACAAAGTAAATTCTAAATCTGTCTTTATCTGTAGCTACTTTGAATTAATAAATATTGTTAATAATGATCCATGTTCTTTTAATTCCCCTGGACGTGAGTTTTTTGGCCCTTTAAATAATTATTGTTGTTTTTTACGTAGGTAGATAAGCCGTATATCTATATTTCAGTACGAGGTGTACTCAGCGAGCTATTGATAGATTAGCAAAAAGTAAGTCATATTATTCTTTCATGATAAATTTTCCTGGCCCCCCAAAAAATGCGAAAGTGAAATATTGAAATCAAATTATCAGCCATACTGTGCATTTTTATAACAACTTTTTTATATTTACGAACAAATAGTACAACAACTTATACATTGCAGTTGATAAAAAAATTAAATTGCATTTTAAGTTAGTAAAAATCTATCTTGAAAAAGTGTTGGAAAATCGAATTTTTTAGGTACCGCATGTACGGAATGCTGCTATCAAAAGTTGGGTCTGGAAATTTATTTTCTTCATGAGCCTATATCTCGAAAACTCAATAAGTGATTTAAAAAATAAAAAATAGTTTTGAACATATATTTTACTTATCTACCCATACCTCACTGGACCACAGTGTATAAACATAGTATGCATTTCACACCCCTTCTTCCCCCTTAGACTACGCCTATGACAACAAGTCGATCACGACACACTTTTAAGATAAAAAATAGATCTTATATACAGAAAAGTTGGCCACCTCTGCTATAGCCAATCTTGGCTAAGCCACAAATATTCTTTGTGAGCCTGGGAAGTCCTTTCCCCTCTCTAGGCCTCAGCCTTTCTACCTGCAAAATGGATTTATGGAGCTCTGTTAGCAACAAGGCTCAACAATTATGGTTCTAAACAATGCTGCATATTAGGCATACCAGAGGAACTTCCAAATACGTTGATACCATAGTCAGACCTCAGACCAGTTAAATCAGAATGTCTATGGGTGAAAGCCAGGCATTGATGTTTCTGGAGGACTTGTAACAGGCCTGGGTTACTGTCTAGTTTGGTATTAGAGAGGGAAAACAAGCTACCGTAGTCCCTTCCATTTACATTCAAACCAATTGAATATATTTGAAACTACAATTTTAAAAAAGAAAAGAAAGAAAAAGTGCAAGCCTTATCCTCTGGATTGGATCAAGAAAAGAAAAGGGATTATGTAGGGGCACAGCTTCTGGGCAGCCAACAAGGTACCCTGAGCCCCCTTCCAAACACATGTGCGATTCACAATGTCATATCTGCCCCACAAGCTAAGCCCTCCACCTTCAATAACTCTCAAATCTTTTCTGACATGGACATAGGAAGTAAGCGAGATGGTCAAATTATCTTAGACTTGTTTGCAGATATTGTACCCAAAGCTGCAGAAAATTTTCATGCAAGTGTACAGGAAAGAAAAAAAAAATACATTGGATCACCGCTAAGAAATCTCTCCATTTCAAAGGTGGTGAGCACATAATGTGATGTATAGACAATGTAATGTAGAATTGTACACCTGGAAACAATGTAATTTGATATCAGTTAATGTCACCCCAATAAATTTAACAAAAAAAATTATGTACTTTTGGAGGAATGGCACATAAGTGATGTTCTTCTCATTGTACCCTGTCATATGTCATACAATTTTAGGTTAACCCATTACTAATGATAACTACTTTGCTTTATTGAGGTGTTATCTGCTGGACTACATTACTGTAAAGTTACTCTTATTGCCTTTGTAATTAATATTTTGTGGGAAAGTGTTTGTAACTATGTAAATATTCCATCTCCATGACAGTATTTACTTATTCATCAAATTTGTTTCTGTATGGATTCATTGTTTCCTATTTAATGGGTTATAATCTGTCTACCATTATGTATTTTGGTGCCCAAATTGTCTCAGATTTGGCCAGTTAGAGAGCCCCTTCAGGGTGACTTCTGTCTCTTTTTAACATGCTGCTTGAGAAAATACTTGAGGATTTTCTTGCCTTCTGGCACAAGATGATATTCCAGGCTTATCTTGTATTTTCCCTGCCCCAACCCTGTAATCAGCCATTTCTTCAAGGAGACTTAGTTCTTTTTAGTGAAATACAGTATTCAGAACCAGGATCTGGGTGATTAGTGTGCTTATTGCTGTTGGGGGTTTTTGGTGGATACATACACATTTAACTGTATATTTACTTGTATCTTTAAGTATATACTTAAAGATACAAATAAATACGAACTAATGCCACAGCAATTATTGTAGTGTTTTATTTTTTTTAATTTCGTAATTCCATTCTCTCACAGTGAGAAACCTGATTTCCATTGTTTTTTATAGTTACTAACTGATCAGTCCCCCACTATGTTACCAATCTCCCATCTTTGTCACTTTCCTGCCCTGCTTTTCCTTTTTGAACACTGACTCTATTCTAGACACTTCCTCACTTTCCCCCTTGTAGTTTAATATACCATTGTATGGTACCTCCTAATGGAGGATAATTCAACTTGGGCTCTGAAGTGAATTTTTTTTTTAATTGTTAAATTTATTGGGGTGACATTGGTCAGCAGTATAGTTTCCAGGTGTACAACACTTAGATTACATCATCTGTGTATTGCATTATGTGCTCACCACCCAGAATCAGCTCTCCTTCCATCACCACATACTGGTGCCCACTCCCAACTCCCCACAGCCCCCCACTCTCCCTTCCCCCTTTCCCTCAGATAATTACCAAACTATTGAGCGTGACCATAAGTTTTTATTTCTTTGTTACTTTCAGTTTTATATTCCACCTATAAGTGAGGTCATATGTTTTCCTGATTCTTTCAGTCTGACTTACTTCACTTAATAAGATGGTATCAAGGTCCATCCATGTTGTCACAAATGACTGTATTTCATCTTTTCTTATCGCTGAGTAGTATTCCATTGTGTAAATGTAGCACAACTTCTTTATCCAGTCATCTATCAAAGGACACTTTGGTTGTTTCCATGACTTGGCCACTGTGAACAGTGCTGCAATGAACATTCGGGTACAGATATCTTTGCAGATTAAGGTTTTCAGGTTTTTTTGGTAGATAACCAGTAGAGGGCTTGCTGGGTCATATGGCAATTCTGTTCCTAATTTTTTGAGGAATCTCCATACAGCCTTCCATAGTGGTTGTACCAGTTTACATTCCCATCAGCAGTGTATGAGGGTTCCTTTTTCTCCACAGCCTCTCCAGCATTTGTTGTTCCTTGTCTTCTTGATTATAACCATTCTAACAGGTGTGAGATGATATCTCATTGTGGTTTTTATTTGCATTTAACTAACTGCTAGTGATGTTGACCATTTTTTCATATATTTGTTGGCCGTTTTTATGTCTTCATGAGAGAAGTATCGGTTTAGGTCCTCTGCCCATTTTTTAATTGGATCATTTTTTTATTGTTGTTGTTGAGTTGTACAAGTTCTTTGTATGTTTTTGATATTAGCCCCTTATCAGAGGCATTGTTTGCAAATATTTTCTCCCAGTTGGTTGGTTGCCTCTTTGCTTTGTTGATGGTTTCCTTTTCAGTGCAGAAGCTTTTTAGCTTGATAAAGTCCCATTCATTTATTTTTGCTTTTACTTCTCTTGCCATTGAGGTCAGGTTCATAAAGTCCTCCCTGAACCCCAGATCTATAAATTTAATACCAATGTTTTCTGCTATGCAATTTATTTTTTCAGGTCTTATTTAGAGGTCTTTAATCCATTTTGAGTTAATTTTGGTATATGGTGAGAGATCATAGTTCACATTCAGCCTTTTGCATGTGGTTTTCCAATTTTCCCAGCACCATTTACTGAAGAGGCTTTCTTTTCCTCACTGTATATTTTTCACTCCTTTGTTTAAAATAATCTGTCCATATATTTGTGGGTTTATTTCTGGGGTTTCAGTTCTATTCCCTGTTGGTCTGTGTGTCTGTTTTTCTGCTAGTGCCAGGCTGTTTTGATTACTGAGGCTTTCTTTGTAGTACAGATAAAAGTCAGACAGTGAGATTCCCCCAGCTTTATTCTTTTTTCTTAGGGTAGCTTTTGCGATTCATGGTCTTTTGTGGTTCCATACAAATTTAATGGTTTTTTAAAAAAACTATTTCTTGAAAGAATGACTGTGGGATTTTGATGGGAATGGCATTGAATCTGAATATTGCTTTGGGGAGTATGGCCATTTTAATTATGTTGATTCTTCCAATCCATGAACATGGAATGTCTTTCCATTTCTTTGTGTCTTCATTAATTTCTTTTAACAGTGTCTTACAGTTTTCAATGTATAAGTCCTTTATGTTCTTTGTTAGATTTATTCCTAGGTATTTCATTTTTTTGTTTGCAATGGCAAAGGGAATGGATCTTCTCATCTCTCTTTTTGAAGTTTCATTGTTGGCATATAAAAATGCAGTTGATTTTGGGACATTGATTTTGTAGCCTGCAACTGTACTGTATTTGTCTAGTGTTTATAATAAATTTCTAATGGAATCTTTAGAGTTTTCTATATAAAGGATCATGTCATCTGCAAAGAGTGACAGTTTGACTTCTTCTCTCCCAGTTCTAATACCTTTTATTCCTTTCTCTTGCCTGATTTCTCTGGCTAGAACTTCCAGCACTATGTTAAATAGTAATGTGACAGGGGTCATCCCTGTCTTGTTCCTGATTTTAGGAAAATAGGCTTCAGCTTTTCCTCATT
Source organism: Craseonycteris thonglongyai (assembly GCA_004027555.1). Lineage (NCBI taxonomy): Eukaryota > Metazoa > Chordata > Mammalia > Chiroptera > Craseonycteridae > Craseonycteris > Craseonycteris thonglongyai. The sequence continues at coordinate 10,595 of PVKE010022086.1, forward strand.
CAGTATATTTGCTGAGGGTTTGTCATATATGGCCTTTATTATGTGGAGGTACTTTTCTTCAATTCCCATTTTACTCAGTGTTTTTTATCATAAATGGGTGTTGTATCTTTCTTGTCAAATGCTTTCTCTGCATCAATTGAGATAATCATGTGGTTTTTATCCTTTGTTTGGTTTATGTGCTGGATTACATTGATTGATTTGTGTATGTTGAATCATCCTTGTGCCCCTGGGATGAATCCCACTTGGTCATGATGAATAATCTTTTTAATGCATTGTTGTATTCTGTTAGCTAAAATTTTATTTAGGATTTTTGCATCAGTGTTCATCAGGGAGATTGGTCTGTAAATCTTTTTGGTATTGCCCTTCCCAGGTTTTGGTATTAGGGAAATGTTGGCTTCATAGAGTAAGTTTGGTAGTATGACCTCCTCTTGAATTTTTTGGAGTAGTCTGAGGAGGATGGGCATTAGTTTTTCTTTGAATGTTTGATAAAAATCATTGGTAAAACTATCTGGTCCAGGACTTTTGCCTTTGGGTAAGTTTTGGATAGTTGTTTTAAGTTCTGTACTGTTGATTGGTCTATTGAGGTTATCAAATCTTCTTCGTTCAGTCTAGGTAAAGTATATGTTTCCAGAAATTTGTCCATTTCCTCTAGATTGTCAAATTTGGTGGCATAGAGCCTTTCATAATAGTTTCTTATGATTGTTTGTATTTCTGTGGTGTCAGTTGTGATCTCTCTCCTATCATCCCGAATTCTAGAAATAAGAGATTTTTGTCTTTGCCCTTTGGTGAGCTTAGGCAGTGGCTTGTTAATTTTATTGATTTTTCCCCCCAAAGAACCAGTGCTTTGTGGCATTGATTTTATCTGTTGTTTTTCAGTTCTGAATTTCATTGTCTTGCTTTAATTTTTATTAGTTCTTTCCTTCTGCTGGCTTTGGGGTTCCTTGGTTTGTGTTTTTCTAGTTCTTAAAGATGGGATGTTAGGGTGTTTACTTGTAGTTTTTCTTGTTTCTTGAGATATAAATTTCTTATTACTGCTTTCGCTGTGTCCCAGAAATTTTGGTACATTGTGTTTTTATTGCCATTCATTTCTACAAATTTTCTAATCTCTTGTTTTATTTCTTCTTTGATCCAGTCATTTTTTCATAGCATGTTGTTCAGTCTCCACATATGTGTGATTTTTTCTGTTTTCCTTTTACAGTTGATCTCTAGTTTGAAAGCTTTATGGTCTGAGAATACACTTGGTGTGATTTGAATGTTCTTAAATTTGCTGAGGTTGGATTTAAGTCCCAGGCTATGGTCTATACTTGAAAATGTTCCATGTGCACTAGAATAAAATGTATAGTCCTGTGTTGTAGGATGGAGTGTCCTTTAAATGTCAATTATGTCCATTTCTTGTAATGTATCATTTAAGAATGCAATTTTCTTATTTATTTTCTGCTTGGATGATCTGTCCAATGTTGTCAAGGGAGTGTTTAAATCCTCTGCTATAATTGTATTTTTGTCAAGGTCTCCTATTAGATCTGTTAGTAATTGCTTTGTAAACTTTGGTGCTTCCTGATTAGGGGCATATATATTGATGAGTGTCATGTTTTCTTGATGTATTTGTCCCTTTAATCAAAATGAAATGACCATCTGTATCTCTTCTTATTTTTTTTATCCTGATGTCTATTTCATCAGAAATCAGTATGGCCATTTCTGCTTTTCTCTGACTGTCATTTTCCTGGAGTATTGTTTTCCATCCATTTACCCTGAGTCTATCTTTGTCCTTGTGGCTGAAGTGTGTCTTTTGTAGGCAGTATATGGTTGGATTTTGTTTTTTAATCCAGTCGGCTACCCTGTGAGTCTTTATTGGTTAATTCAGTCCATTTACATTTAGGGTAATGATTGATATATGAGGATTTCCTGTATCCATTTCTTCCTCCCTTTGTGTTTCTTTGTTGTCCCAACTTTTCTCCATTTATTTTGATTTCTTGATTCAGGCCAAATAGCCTCCTTCAGTATTTCTTGGAATGCCAGCCTTGTGTTTGAGAATTCCCTCAGCTTCTGTATATCTGAAATGGTCTTAACCTCCTTCATGTCTAAAGGTTAATTTTGCTGGATAGTTAATTCTTGGCTGAAAATTTCTCTCTTTTAAAATTTTGAAGATTGGGCTTCACTCCCTCCTGGCTTGCAGAGTTTGTGCTGAGAAGTTTGATGACAGTCTGATAGGTTTTCCATTGAAACTTATATATATGTATTTTTTTCCCTGATAGCCTTGAGGATTCTTCCTTTGTCTTTGGTTTTAGTCATCTTCAGAACAGTTGGTCTTGTAGAAGATCTGCTAGGGTCTAGGTAGCTAGGGATCCTGTTTTTCTCTAGAATTTGGGATTCTAGTTCTTTCCATAGGTTAGGAAAGTTCTCATCTACTATTTGGTTTAGAAGACTCTGAGAAGATTCCATCTCACTTCCATTTGGTACCCCTATTATTCTAATATTGCTTTTTCTGATGGAGTCAGAGAGTTCTTGTAGGGCTCTTTCATTTCTCTTGATTCTCATACCCCTTTCTTTTTCCCTCTGTGAAATTTTCATGTTTCTATCTTGAATGTCACTAATTCTTTTTTCCTGCTGGTCAGCCCTGTTTCTTATGCTGGTTAGTTCTTTTCTCAACTCTCCCATTATGCCTTTCATTTGGAGGAGTTCCTTTTGGCTCTGCTCTAACTTCTCATTTTTGTTGATAAAGTATTCATTTTGAGCAGAAAATTTCTTGTTGAGGACATTTAAGTTTGCCAGCATTTACTGAACTCTCTGAGTGTCTTGAGAATTGCATCCCTGAATTTTGTTTCACTTACATTATTTACTTCTAAGTCTGTAAGCCCTTTTCTAAAGATTTTTTATATTCTTTTGGAGTGACTTTGAGTTCTGAGGTGTCCATTGTATTTGATGTGTCTTTTTTATCTTTAGGCATGAATATGTTTTCCCTCTGGGGGTTTTCCTAGAAGATGGGCTTCTCTTTTTTCTTCTTATTTTTTGTTCCAACTGTCCTAGTCTCCATGCTCCCCCTCTTTGGGAGAGTAAGGTGTGCTGTGGTCTGACTTCAGCCTGGTATGTCTCTGCTGTGTAGCAGGTTGCAGTAAGGGATCAGTTGAGGGGGGACGAGTTTTTGGGAGAGTGTTGAGGGAAGCAGTCAGTTTCTGTGTCCTGAAGTTGCACTTCAGGTTGCTGACTTAGCTGGTAGAACAAGGAGCAGTGGAGGTATTGGCCAGGGTTGGGGCCTGAGACACAATAGCAAATTCCTCTGTCATCAGGGGGGTTGGCGGGGCAGTGTCGAAGGAGGCAGGCAGCTTGGTGTTTTTCCCCTATTTACTACTCAAGTTGCTTTCACTTCAAGAGCCCTGGCTTGGAAAGCCACTTCCTAAGAGCCTATTCTATTCAGCACAGTTGTGCCACCTCTGTAAGCCAGCAACATGGTGTGCTAAGCTGCGGCTAGAGGGCTGGTGCCTTGCTCTCTTGCTGCCCAGGAAGTTCAGCCGCCCCTGCTCCATGGTCCCTATTCCACCTCAGGCATGGTGATTTGAGTGGGGCACAGTGTGCCGCCACATGAGTTTGGATGTTAAATTGTCCACAGTTTCAAAGGGTTTCCACTCTCCTCAGGTCTTGGCTTCTAGCCCTCCCAGGATCTAGCTCCACATTGACCGTAGTCCCCGAACCCCCCCTTTTTATCTGCCAGCCCTGGATCACTTTCCGCATCCCTGTCCCCATACTGCTCCTTCCCCTTCCCTCTCCCACTTGTCCCTTTTTCCTCTAATCTTCAGGTGTTGCTCTGCATTGTGCGGTTCTCTCAGTTGAGGGTGTTTCTCAGGGTTTCCCCTGTGGATTTCCCTTTGTTCAAAAGTCCCTTCCCTGATCAGTATTGGGGTTCTCCTCTCATGCCACCATCTTTGTTCCTCAAGTGAATTTACACAGTGACCACATTTTATGCATATTATCTTAGTCCTCTTAATATATATATATACATATATATATATGTATATATATATGTATATATATATTTGTTGTTGTTGTTGTTTGTTTGTTTTTTTGATACTATATATAAACAGCATCATTAAGAGTTCTCTAAAATGATGGTCCTGCTGGTAGGAACACCAACTAAAATAATCTGGGAGGAATTAAACATTAGAGCTGAAAAATAACTTTCTCGATCAGCCTGAGTCAGTAATTTGTATTATATAAGTTATTACAGAGCTAGAATTGTTTCTTTGACATGAAATAGGGGCTTAATAGACTGTCTCTAGAAGTCTCATTAGCGATTCAAAAGAAAAAAGTTTTACTGAACAAGTTTTGCTGTTGTACAGACAATGTAGAATGAGATAGGTTCTTGGGTGGGCAAGAGGACTTAGAGTGGATGGAGAAAAAAAAAATCTCTGAATGTACTCTTAATTGGGCTAAGCCTAACCATTGGCAAGATACTATGCATTTAGCAGGCCAAGCAGGATGGAAACTTGGGTTGGGGCAACTAGATGCAGAGACTTCTCCTAGGAAAGGTGAAGGAACAGATAGTCTGACAGAGGATAAATAGGAGGCAGGAAGCAGGATGTTAATATAGGGGGTGGGTGATAGTTAAATTTGGTCTGTGCTGTTTCACAGGGAAAATAGGCAGGAAGAATGGCCAACAGTTTCTGAGAGGGAGTTTTTAAATCTCTTTAGTAGTGAGAACTGGGACATTAAGTGAGCAAGGTGGTACACTGTGTATGGTACTCTGTTCTCAACTATGCTCATTCTGATCACCACACACAGTCTTGTTTTTTCTCGTTAGACTAAACTGATGAGAAAATTTATTCTAATCCTGTTTTTGAAACACCCCAGAGTGTATCCAGTAATATGAGAATATCGTGAAATCCTACCCCTAAAATTCTTAAAGATGTAATTCAGTGCAGTTAACATAAGAGGGAAATTGGTCTAGTAGTTACTGAAATTTGCTCTAATTTATTCATATATATATACATTTTTACTCTTTCCCCACCTCGATTCTATAATTTGGGAGTTACTTATTCCCTAAATATCTCTCAGGGAAAGAGTTTCTTTGATAGGAATCTTGCTTAGTAAGTTTTTGCTCAGTTTTTATCTTTAAGAAACAGTCAAATCCCCTTGTGGTTATTCAGTTGATTTAGTATCATTAAGTGAGAGAAGTTAGAATGTGAAGTTATTTTCAGAAGGAACAAGCATATAGGTCAGATATAAAAAATGTTACCAAATTTTCCATGCTAGAAAATGTGAGCAGTTAGTGGATCTGAGTAAAAGGCATATAGCAGTTCTTGTGCCATTCTTTTAGTTTTTCAGTTTGAAATTAAGTAAAAATTAAAAGCCGCAAAAAATGTTGCTTGCTAAAGTTTTCGCTGGTTTCTCTTGGTGTAATGAGAGGCCAAAGGAGCCCATTTGAATGACTGAGTATTGACAGAATTTGGTTTTGTGGCAAGAATTACCTAGTACCCCAGCGCTGAGGCCTAGGACCCAGTAGGTCCAAGGTCTTGACTCATATCTGGATATTGGAATGGAACCTCCCACTGCATAAATAAGATGAAAATATGCCCTGGGCTAGAACTCTAATTCATTCTTTCTCAGTCTTTCTGTCATGATCCACATTGAAAATTTGGATTTGTTAGATGTTTTGTGATTTCAGTAAAGATACCCCCCCAACCCCCTTCCCTGAGATCTGAATGATGCCATCAGTCTGCATCAGGAATATATTTTAGCTTCATTTGAGTATTTAGTCTCTACTCCTCTCACTATTAAATACTTTACATAGAGCAGAGTACTGTTGCCGGCCTTGTTATTGTTGAACCCATAATCTAGTCCTTAAGTTTTATGACTTTTTTCTAATCCATCTAGTGCCCTAGTCCTTAGTTATTGTAATTACTTCACAGCTTTGTTTGTGCACATTCACACACATTTTGTAAATAAAAAAGATGCTGTTCTGTGTATCTGTGTGAGGGAATGAGTCCTGGGTTGGCCAAGTGTCTTACTAATTGAGATTAAATGTTTGCTTTTGGTACTTGTTGATTTGATTACCTTCTGAGTAACATGATGAATACATTCTAAATTTGTTGCTGCTGATGGCTGGGTGAAGTTTTTTGGTATACTTCCTCAGGTTGCCAAGTTCTAATAAAATCACTAAGCCTACTCTTTTTTATTCTTAATTTTTTTTATTTTATTGTTTTTGACAGAGAGCAAGAGAGAGGTAGAGAGAAGAGGGAAGGCGCAGAACAGTCTCCACGGTTGCATGTCACTTGCTTTCTACATAGTTTTATTCCACAGGTGGAGGTGGGGTTGCACAGGGCCATTAACTGGCTGGTGGGGGGGGTCTCCCACCTGGGGTGGGAGCCGAACTGGGGGCCTCCCACATACAAGGCTCTTCCTGGTGAGAACCAAACTGGGGCCACACCCCATTTCAGCCTATGGGTCCTCATGGGCTGGGTCCAGGACTCAATCCTTGGACCCCGGGGCTGCAAGACGAATACTCAACCTGCTGAGCCATCCAGGCATCCCCGCCAAGTTTATTCTTGATTCATTCTAGTCAGCAGCCTCATACTTATTTCTAAGGTTCACTTAAGGTATTTTCTGAATCAACAATGTTTACTCTTCACATTTGCATTATTTTCCTTCTGGCTTAATAGCAGACACATAATAGCATTTGGTACAAATGCAGTATGAAACTATCATATTGCATTTATATCATAGTTCTCTAGCTGATGTTTTTTGTGCTTATTAAATAGTGGCTTCTCCCAAATGATTTTTGGGTTCATAGAAGGGAAGGAAAAAATGGATGACCAAAGTTATCTAGCTGTATTGAGTTTTCTTCTGCTTTCTTCCTCTAGGTTAAACAACCTCCCTCCTTTATTTAACCTGTTAACAATTCAGTAGGCTTGGTATGACCCTGCTGTTACACTTCAGTCAATGTAGTACCTTTTTTTTTTTTTTTAACAATAACTCAGGCAGGCACCAGCTGCACAGGGAAGACCTGCATAAAGCTGGGTTCAGCACATATACCGTACTCTTAGAGCATTAATTCATCAAACCAGTCTTTTTATTTTGTCAACCTTTCACAGTCTATACTTGTTTCTGTAGGCTTCAGAAATAATTGATCCTTCTGTTAATGAAAATACATCTTTAGATGTCTGATGCACATTAAATATGTTGTTAAAATAGCAGATGTGGCTGCCTAGCCATATTTAGACCCTTGCAGGTATATGGAATTGTGAGGAGGTTCATTTTGAAGATCTGTAAAGAGTTAGGGTTTGCCAAAGTGTGATTTGAAACACCAGAGAGTAACTTAGTATCACAATAGTTGTTACTTTACTTAAATGGGATTTATGTTATTAATGGATTGATAGTTGGGGCCAGGTGCTATACTTTATGCCCTCCCTTCCCTTTGTAAGGTTTTGACTTTATTAGATTATATGAGTATATGACATTGGGACAAGATTTTATTTTGTCAGAAGGCATTTAAGTAAAAGAGGTAGGTGAGGGATAGATAATATTCATCTCCACTTGGCTACAAAGTGGAATTAGAGTAGTTTTGTTAGCAATCAACTGGAAGTCAGGTACTGTGAAGGTAATAATGTATGCCTTCAATGAAGATAGCACCTAAGTGAAAAGTTAATCTATTCATACTATTATTTATGCAGTTTACCAACATTTATATTCATTAATAAAGTGGTAGTTTATTTTGAAAAAGCTTTGCACTTATTAAGTTTTGTTGACACTTCACTCCCCTGAGTTCATTTGTCCGTCATTAGATCTTCTACCACTGTATCCATGACTTTTAATTGTTTCACTGCCTTTTCTGAGTTTCTGACTTGGTAAAGCTGTTACGATTTTCTTTTCTGTCAGCCTTCCAGTATTCCAAAGGGGACAGAACAACTTTGAGTGCCATAGATTATTGATGGTATTTCGCAGGTAGCTAAATATACCCAAGGTAAAGGAAGCTTTATAGAATTTTAAAAACTTCTGTGCAGAATTCTAGGTTTATGGTGTCTAAAGCCACTTTCATTCCATGGCTGGCTTTAGTATCTGGAGTTTAAAAAAACATGGAGGGGAAGCTGGGATGGCTTAGTGGGTTAAGCACTCACTTTGCAGTCCTGGGGACCGAGGATCAATTCCCAGCCCCAGCCCGTGTGGACCCATATGCTGAACAGGGGAGTGCCCCCAGTTTGGTTCTCACCAGGGTGAGACCCCCGGCCCAGTTCCTGCCCTGTACAGCCCTGCGCCCACCTGTGGAATGAAACTATGTGGAAAAAAACCCAATGATGTGCAACTGTGGGGACTGTTCTGGGCCTTCCCCCTTCTCTCTGTCTCTGTATCTCTCTCTCTCTGTCAAAAACAAAAAAACAAAAAACTTGGATTCATAAATTTGTATTTTTTAATGAAAATATTTTTATCAAAATGAAACATCATTTATGAAAATATCTAAAAGACTAAAGAGCTTGTGAAAGAGAGCCATTATCTTACCCTAAACTTGTTCATTCTGTAGTAGTGCTATTCAATAAAAATTTCTATGTGGGGGATGCTGGGATAGCTCAAGAGGTTGCATGCTTGCCTTGTAACCTTAGGGTCTGGGGATCGCATCCCTGGCCCCGGCCTGGCCCTGGCCCTTGTAAACCCAGATTGGTTGGCTTATAAACTAAAGAAATTTATTTCTCATAGTTCTGGAGGCTGGAAGTCCAAAATTAGGTATGGTTGAGTGAGGGCTCTTTTCCCTATCACAGACATCCCAATGTATGTATCCTCACATGATGGAAGGAGCTAGGTAGCTCTGTGGGCTCTCGTATAACAGCACTAATACCATTTATGAAGGTTTCACCCTCACGACCTAGTCACCTCCCAAAGGCCCTTCCAACTAATACCATCATCTTTGGGGGTTAGGATTTGAACATATGAATTCGGGGTATAAGGCAAACATTCAGTCCATAGTAGTTGTGAATGATTGATTCTTTTTCTTATGGGTTTTGGTTTCCCATTTCTTTGTGTGCCTGATAATCTCTGTTTGGATGCTAGATATTGTGAGTTTTACCTTGTTGGATGCTGGGTAATTTTGTCTACCTACAAATGTTCTTCTGCTTTGTTCTGGGATGCAGTTAACGTACTTGGAAACAATTTGATATTTTGAAGTTGCTCTTTTATGATTTTTTAAGATGGATCTGGAGTGGTGTTCAGTCTAGGTCTTTTGTTCTCCACTTCCAAGGCAAGATCTTGAGTACTTCACGGTATTGTCCCTTAATTGTGAGTTTTCTTGGTCTGACCTTTGGGAACAGGTACTGTTCCCAGGCTTGTGTGTATGACAGGTATCATTCCCCCTAATCCTTTTGGATAATTCTTTTCTTGGGCTCAGATAGAGTGTTTTGTTGTTGTTTGTTTTTTAATCCATGTTATTCTGTTATTTGGTCCTATGAATCTAGCTGTGTTAGTCTCACCAGACTCTCAGCTCATTTCCTCAGTTCAAGGCATCTGCTGGGCAGGACCAGTATTAAATGAAAATGTAGATCCTTTGTAAAAATTATTTAGAATTTCAAGATGGCAATTGCAGAGCATTAAACCAAGCAGAGGCCCCTTCTGAACTGCAGCTGCACAGGTTGCATGCCCCTGAAGCCAGTGCTACTGCAGAGTTTCACCTCGTTTTCTCTGCTCCGTTCCGTGGCCTGGAATCTCTCTTCAAGGCAATAAGCTGAGACATTTAAAGGCTTGTCTTCTTCATTTGCCATGTCTCAGGAATCACTGTCCCTACCCCCCGCCCCCCCTCCCTACCCCCCGCCCCCCCCAGATATTCAGAATATTGAAAACTGTCTTTGCATGTAATTTATCTGTTTCTTTTGTTTCTTTGTTTGCTTCAGGAAAGAGGATACTCCATGTTGGCTTGAAGCAGATGTTATTTTTAGTGTAAAGATCTTTTCTTTTTTCATTTAAGGACCTACTAGCTTCTTTTGTTTCAAATTAGGATTCCCCTATTTGGTTTATTGGCTTGGCACCTTGTTTAGATAGCTGGTTGGGGTAAAATCTCTCTTCTGTCATTGGCTGATCTGTTTTCTACTCTTAATCCCTTGACTAGAGGGTCTTGAAGTGGAAGCAAATTTCCTGGTAACCATTAGCTCATTTTCTGAATTATACCACTTGATTTCAAGCCAGCATTAGCTTCCTGTTTGAAATCACTCTGCCCTTATTCTCCTTGTTGTGTTTAAATGCAAGCTGCAGATGGGTGAGGACAATTTTCTTTTCTACCATCTTCTGAGAAATACATCCCCTTGCAGTGCAATTTGATCAGTGTTTGTGTAGTAAGGTATTAACAGCATTTCAGCTGCTCCCTGCTCTATTAGCAAGAATGTACAGTGATACAAAAATGAATTCATCAGGAGTTTTATGGCTTCATGATCTATTGTACAATATTAATCCCGCTGCAGTGTTATTAAGTTATTTTTCATCTCCCCTCAAATTAATGTTGACATTCTATTACTGGATTTGTTCTTGTCCCCAGATTAAAACATAAAGGAAAAAAAATCTTCCCTGCTCCAATATTAAAATTAATTGTAGGGTAAGCTGTACCGTGTTTGAAGTAGAATCCTCCTGGAAAAATTATAAAATGAATTTATTTCTCTGCTTTTTACTTGTTCTTATGCACAAAAACACACAATGGGAATATACTTCTAAGGGCATGAGGAGAATATAGCGAGGAAAGGGAGGGTGTAAAATTAAAGTATATAAGATTTTCCAAAAAAAGAAAAACAAAACCAGAGGCCTGAATTTGAGGGAACCACACCCATCTAGTGCTTCTAGACCAAAGGCTGATAGAAATGTTGGTAGTATTAGATATGTAGGTAGAAGAGTTTGGGCTGACTGACTTGGGTTCTTATTATATTATGTTCATAGGAATAAAATATTTTTTCTATCACGATAAATTAGGGACACTAAAAAAAATCTCATGGTGAGATCAACATATATAAATCAAGGTAGTGCAATAATCAGGACTGAGGAATTAGAAGAGAGTTATTGTTTCAAAAAAATGTTTAAAAAGATTTATTTTATTGTTTTGACAGAGAGAGAAATGGAGACAAAGACAGGGGAGAGCCCAGAACAGTCTCCATAGTTGTACGTCATCAGTTTTCGACATAGTTTCGTTCCACACAGGTGGGTGGGGGCCACACAGGGCAGAATCCAGGCAAGCACTCAACTGGCTGAGCTATGTCTGGGCATCCTCTAAAATTATTCATGTTACTTCATATATATGTGTGTGTATGTATGTACCGTGTTTCCCCGAAAGTAACACATCCCCTGAAAATAAGACCTACTTACAGTTTTGCCTGTCGCTGAAATATAAGGCATTCCCCGAAAATAAGACCTCCCCGATAATAAGGCATCCCCCGAACATAAGGCCTCCCCGATAATAAGGCCCCCCCAAAGCTACCGTAACTCTGGACTCTGGACCGTAGCGGCGGGCGCCCCCGCGCAACTCACTGTTGGCCACAGCGCAGCCGGAGCAGACAGGAAGTGCGAGGTGTCTTTTAATCAGAAGATGATGACATGACTGTCATTGAATAAATGAGTAAATGTACCATAGATTGTTGTACATGGAAATAATGGTAGTAACAAGAAATTCTTGATACTATAGGATTCACAGTTTGTCTGGTTATGCTGGTTTGTGATGACAACTACTACCATACCGTATACAGGTAATAAATTTCCTTTTTTTTTGTTCAACAATAAACGTGTACCGTATTCTTCTTCATGGAAAAATAAGACCTCCCCTGAAAATAAGATCTAACGCATGTGTGGGAGCAAAAATTAATATAAAACACTGTTTTATTTTTGGGGAAACAGGGTATATGTGTGTGTGTGTATGTAATTTATCTTACAAAACTAAAATATTATAACTATATTTTAGCTTGCTTGCTATGTTCGTCTAAAATTATGTTTTAAATTAAAATTTATCTCTTGGGTTTAAATAATTACTGTAGAATTTCTCCCACAGTAGCAATTAGCATTCCAGATCACCTACTTAACCATGACCAGAAATTCCAAAAATACATAGGTGAAAATTTTTTTTAAAAGAACATTCACGGAAACCATCATTTAGTATTAATTTTGAAACAATGAGGGAAGCCAGGATAACTTAGCGGGTTAAGTGCTTGCTTTGCAGCCCCAGGGTCTGAAGATCGAGTCCCAGCCCTGGCCCGTGTTGTGGACCCATATGCTGAACTGGGGTGTGCTTCCCATGTGGGAGGCTTCCAGTTCAGTTTTCACCAGGGCAAGCTTCCCATGTATGAGAGGCCCCCAGTTCTGCCCCCAGCTCGTGGGAGTGTCTCCTATGATGAGGCCCCTGGCCTGGATTGGATCCTGGCCCCAGCCCGTGTAAAACCATACACTGAACTGCGGTGTAACTGGTAACCACTTGGATAGTGGCAAAAGTTCTCGCCTCCCATGTGAGAGACCCTTAATTCGGTTCCTACCCTGTGCAGCCCCATATCCACCTGGGAGGAATAAAACCATGTCACAACTAACGATGTACAACTATGGAGACTGCTCTGGGTCTTCCCCTCTTTTTTCTCTCTCATCTTCTCTCAAACAATAAAATAAATCCTTTAAAAAAATGAATACTTTTAAAAATTGTTTGTAGAAAATCAACATGAGTTATATAATAAAAATTTAGCCAGTTACATGCATTTTGTATTTGTAAGTGATATAAAAATCATAGCAACCTTCAAGAGGTTGAGTGTAGGGGAAGCTGGGATGGCTCAGTGGGTTAAGCACTCGATTTGCAACCCCAGGGACTAAGGATGGAATCCTGGCCCTGACCCAGGCAGACCCATAGGCTGAACTGGGGCGTGCCCCCAGTTCAGTTCTTGCCGGGGGCCTATGCTGGAGTCTCCTGGCTCAGTTCCTGCCCTGCGCAGTCCTGCCTGTGGAGTGAAACTATATTGAAAACTAATGCTGTCAACTATAGAGACTGCTCTGGGCCCTCCCCCCTCTCTCTGTCTCTCTTTGTCTCTCTCTCTGTCAAAAAACAATAAAATAAATCTTAAAAAAAAAAAATGAGGTTGAGTGTAGGGGGTAGGATGAGGAATATTGATGTTGACTCTGGTAGTTGGAAAAATAATCACTGTTTATCATCTGGGTGTAGTGGATATTCAGATTTTTTATATTTTGTCATTTTTATGAATAATATACAGAAATAAGAATAAAAATAGTGAAAACTTAGAAATTTTAATTAGAGTTTAAATGTAGCAAGCCTCTGTATCAAGTAAATTTTGGCATGCAAACATAAAAGATGAAAGAATACTGTCACATTGTACTTTTAGCAGATTGGGGTCATTCATCTGAGTTGTCTCATAATTGAGAACCATCTTCCTCTGTTTTTTTCTCTTTGCCATCATGGGCAGAAAATGAAAAGTTTTGAATTTTCAGCTGTATTCATCGGAAGCTAAAAGCAAGCTACAAAGGTGCTGTCTCCAGTCTTTAAATTTCTTCTTGAAAAATGATGCAAATACTTTGGACAGTGCAATGATAAAACAGAAAGATGTGATTTATTTCACTGTTGCATCATCCTTCAACATAGGCAATGCCATCATTTTTTCCTTATTGTAGTCTTTTTAAAAAGCATAGTTGGATATAATTGATGAATAATGATGAATAATGATAAAATAACTCAAGGATGATGAAATGTTTCAAGATATAGGAAAAATAAGGTCACTGAGCTTTTATAATGTGTCTTATATTTATAAAGTAGGTCCAATGGACCAGTATGGTAATCAGAAGATAGATAGAGCATGAAATTTCTTGCAGTGACTCAAAGAATAAAGATTAATAAATATCAATCCTCACAATTAGAACTACTGAAAAAGAAAAAATTGAAATTGGTCAAATGAACTGATGGTTGAGAGCTTTTAAGGTAAAGCTGTCTAGGTCTCCCAGTGTACACATAAGAAGCAGAAGTGGATTATCAGTGGCAGAACCTTGGGTTGGAATGGAGAATTAGACATCTGCAATCTTAACTTTCACATTCCCCAGGTGGTGTTGGAGAGGAAACTAAAAATTTGAACATCAGTCACTCCCTTATGGGCTCTTACTCTTTTTTTTTAAAGATTTATTTTTATTGGTTTTGAAAGAGACAGAGACTGAGAGAAGGGGGAGGGTCCAGAGCAGTCTTCACAGTTGCACGTATGTCATCAGTTTTCAATCGTCGATATGGTTTTGTTCCATACAGGTAAACTGGGGTCTTGTGCAGGGTAGGAACTGGGCTGAGGGCCTCCCTCATGGGAGGCACGCCCCCATAAGCTGGGGTCCGAATCGGGGGGCCTCCCACGTGGGAAGCCTGTTCTGGCAAAAACTGAACTGGGGGCCCCCCACGTGGGAAACATACCCCAACTCAGTATATGGATCCGCATGGGCCAGGGCCAGGATTGGATTCTGTCCTCAGGGCTGCAAAGTGAGTGCTTAACCCACTGAGCCATCCTGGCTACCCTATGTGCTATTCTTTAGTGAATAGTAGGGCGTAGAGATCTCACTTTCTGGCTACCGGGTACCTTTGAATCGGATTTGATTACATAATTTGAACAAAACAGTGTCATCCTTGATTCACTGCTGATGGCGAGTTGGCAGAAGTTTTGACTTTTAAGACGGGATGATTTGTTTAAAACTTCTTTAAAAGCCCAGTGGACTTTCACATCTCAGCGTCCACGTGTCCAGCATGACTCCAGTCTTTGAGTCAGCTGCTCTTTCAGAAGGCTCAGCTAAGCTCATCTAAGACAGTGAGCCAGCTGTATTATAGTTGCTTTCAGCATTTTCTCCTTTCTGAGAATTTGAAGGCCTAGGACTTTTGGTAATTTTCAGAGTGGACATTGCTATGTGTGTTAAATATGGGGCTGCTGCAGCAGTTGTACTTTTCTTTTTAACATAGTCTCAACAAATTGAATATGCAAATTGAAAAACTTAAATGGGATGTTTCATTTGTAATTGTTCAGTTGTATAAGACTTCTAGTGCTTCAGTTTTATTTTCCTCAGCTTCTGTGTTAGTAAATAAAGATCTATAAGCTAAGCAGTGAGTATTTATTGATAAGCAGGTATATGTGAGGTACTGGAGGAATGTGATCTTCAAAGGAATCCTTTTGTAAAATAAAAATTTTTAATTTTTTGTAATGACACTAATTTAGTTTAACAAATAGTTATGTATTAAGAATTTAAGTGCGGCCTAGAACTAGAGAAGTAGTAGTTGGAAGATACATAAATATAGCATTCCTGCCCTTCCCCCCAATCTTAGAGTTTATTTGAAATTCTTTTTTTTTTTAATATATTTTATTTATTTTTATTTTTGACAGAGAGAGAGAGAGAGAGAGATACAGAGACAGAGACAGAGAGAGAACTGAACTGGG
>PVKE010022087.1:0-25885 GCA_004027555.1 Craseonycteris thonglongyai
CTTCATCCTCCTTGCTCTCCTTTTCCCCTTTGATAACCACCATACTGTTTGTTATCTGTGTCTCTGGCTGTGTTTTTGTCACTTTCTGTTTTATATCCCCCATGAATAACATCATATGGTCTGTCTTTTCCCATATGACTTATTTCACTTAGCATGATACTCAAGATCTATGCATGTTATCACAAGCGGCAGTATTTCGTCCATTCTTACAGCTGAATAGCATTCCATTGTATATACAAATACATCCTGTTCTGTTTTTCTGCAGAATGATAATACAGTCTCTCTGTGAGCATTCGGGTGACTTCTTCTAATTTTTTTTTTTTTGATTCATCAATTCTCTTTTCTGCTTCCAATCTACTGCCAAAATGTTAACTGAGGCTTTTTATTTTGGCCATTTTTTTCCCCTTTCTAGAAGTCCTACTTTGTTTTTCTCAAATCTGCTATATTACTTTTTAGTTTACTATTCTCTGCAATTATTATTCATTAAGCTTATTTATTTTGCTAAACATAGTAAGCATATTTGTTTTATATCTATGTGTGAAAACTATGCCAATTCATTTGTCTGTATTTTTTCCCCCCAGTTGGTTCTGTCTGCCATGTTTCCTTGTGTGCCCTGGTTGTTTTTGACAGTGGCTATAGTCTTTGAAAATGGTTTGTAAGGAACTGATTTGCTGAGGTTAGGATGAATATGCCCCCTTTCAGAGAAGCTTTGTTTGCTTCTGCTAGGTTATCGGAGGATATTACCAAACCAAATTCACTGTTAAGAGATTCCTTGACTTATTAGTGCAAGAAACACTCAAGATGTAAATCTGCAAGAAGGCTAGATGATGGCCACAACATCTCAGATGTGCTTCTCCCCCTTTTCCTTTTTGTCTTTTATGTCCATTGCCAAGGCAGCTGTTTTTAGTCTCCTAGAGTAAGTGGAGCAGGTTCAGTTCTTCAGGGTTCCTCCTTTAATGTGTAGAGCATGTTCTCTTAGATTTCACAATTTTTATATCCTCTGAGCCTTGACTTCTATTTCCCTCACTCTTTGAGTTCATGAACTAAATCCCATTTATGGTATATTTTGGTAAATGTCTTAGGGAAACACTGTGGGCAGACTGTCCCCCTAAAATTAACCTGGCAGTTCTCTGGGCAGCTTTTCAAATACTTTTAAGGTGACTTAAAAAAATTCATACTTGTTTTTAGCGGGAAGGTAGATCCAAACAGCCTAGCCTATTGTCACCAGGCACTGAATTCTGTCAATGTCTTTACCATACGCAAATAAGCTCTGAGGCACCGAATGGACAAATGTGAGCAGCTGAAGCTGTGTAGTCCATTAACAGCAAGCAAGCTTTTGTGCAACAGTTTAATGAATGCTAAACTGTACTAATTACTAATATAATTGTACAGTTTGCACCATACCATACATATGCAAACATTTAATAAATATCACCTGCTGACTGAGAGAGAGGATGAAATTTCCTCCTGATGAAAATTTAGAATTCAAATCTTCAGTTTTCCCTTTTGGAACACTTCAATTAACTGATATTAGGAAACGAATATATTTTCCACGTAAGTAAAATTTTCTAAAAAACTAACTTAATCCCTTTGAAGGCATATAAATTTACTTTATTAATCATTTGTGCTAGTACTTTTGTGACAGGGCTGTATTTTGCCTTGACTTCTTACAGAATGGTAGATTATTTTTTTTGTTCTTGATGACTCATGAAAATCAAGAATACCAATTATTACACTATGCTCTAATACAGGGGTCTCCAAACTTTTCAGCCCGAGGGCCACATTAACTATCAAACAGCAGTTATATCATCTCATTGACTGTGAACAGAAGTAGAAAAAGTAAGGGGCTGATCTTGGCAGGATACACGTAAATTTCCGTAATTTTTTCCCGTAGATATAAAGGTCTCCACGGGCCGGATGAGAGGGCCTCACAGGCCGCATCCGGCCCGTGGGCTGTAGTTTGGAGACCCCTGCTCTAATACACTGATAGAGGTTTCTGAAAGGAGACAAGATGATATGCATTTACATTCACCTGCAACTGCACCCTCATTCTTCCTGCCCCATCTCACCCTTATTGGTGTATGCTTAGCTTTGTTTGCCTCTTCTTTTTCTCTTTCCCCTACTTATCTAACTTATTCCTGACCCTTCTAATTTGTTTATAATTCAGCTATGGGTTGGGATGAGGGGCTAGATAGTGCTGCAGTTTAAGAAATAGCTGTTCACTTGTCAGTATCTTCCCATTCCCATCTTTCCTTAAAGAAAAGAAATATTTCAACCTGTCCTAGGATAAAAACTGAAAAAGTCCCAATATTTGAACTTGGTCACCATGGACACACACACACAAAACTACTTTATAGCAACATTCTGCTGTTATTCTGAATACATACAATATTAAAGCTTATAATAAGGCAAAGACTTGCAAAAAATGCCTGGAGGTGTGATTAGGGCCAGCCAGGAAGACTGATCTGACATTTGCTCCTCACCACCAGGCAAGCTATACTACTTCTAGGAGGGGATGGGGTCTTGGTGAGGTGAAAATAAAAACCACTCTGCTTTGGACTGATTCTAGCACTGTCAAGAGTTTGCTTAAAAAGCTGGTCTAAAAAAACTAAAATTGAGTATTATAAGATATATCTAGCAGAAGGTCTCTCTTAAAACAAAGCTATTTCCATATTCTGAAATATTATCTAAAGCTTGACCTCTAGAGGCCTAATTTGATGGATAGTGAGTATGAAAAGTAAAACAAAGGACATTCTCCTCTTGCCCATTGCTATTAAATGCACCAAAAGATAAAAATAAGAAACCACTCTAAGTTAAATTAAGAGTTAAAACAAAATACACATTCAGAATTCTATCTATACTGTGGACATTATAACACATTGTGTTATATCACTTAGCAACTATCGGCAAAAATAAATCTTGTAACCTCTTTCCTAAGATGATGGTTTTTACCAATTATAACCCAAGTAATCATATAAATTAAAATTTTAATTGAACTGATTTAATAGGATATACAAACAATATTACTTTCCTGAGGTGATAGTGACATTTCTTAAAATTACTAAAATGAAGTTTCTTTTTACACAATGGGGATTCTACTCTGTGTTAATCAGGGATAAGAATTCTAAACCGAATCCCCTTACCTTATGAAACAGTAAACAATTATAATCAGCTTTATATGGTAAGGGCTATCTTATCAAGAGATACTACCCCTTTCTACAAATAAGGAGTGCTGTATTATAACTTCTGTTGCACCAAACTGACTCCTGTTTTCTGCTAACCATTAAGTACTAAGACACAAAAACTTTTCTGGTGGTAAAAAATAATTACAGTGGTCAACCACTACTGAGCATTTACCATGTGCCAGTCACTGTTCTGAATGTTTTAAATACAGTATCTCATTTCACACTAGAGGAAGGGAAAAAGCAGCCCCTAAATATTTAGGAACTGGCCTGACACTGACACTTGCGAGTGGGCCTGGTGTTCACAGGTAGGCCCTAGTATCTCCCTTTGCACATAAAGTAATCCCATAGAACACCAACATCAGATCAGATCACACTGGCTGGGACAAAACAAGTAATTTTGTTTAAGTACAGACCAAAACAAAGGCCACTATACAACTACACAAAAATGCCAACATTCCTCTCTGTAGCTTAATAGATAAGTCACTGCTGCTTTAGGTCCACTTTGGTCTGTATTCCTAGACATCTGTTAAGATACTCATAGAATTATCCCTGCTTTCTGACATCACCAGTCTTGAGAAAACCCGGCTTCCTTGAATCTTCCCAAAACACAAGCACAAATCCTCAAGTCCTTTTCCAACACCCTCTTACTAAGATACCCTAAAGATTGCATGGTATGTGATCTGCCATGTTGCAAATAAGCAATGAACTAAACTTGTTTATAGGTAACAAGGAACTGGCAGAAATGGAGGACCCATCAAGCTTCAGCTATACTTCTTACTGCCTTGTAGATGGAACCTCAATAACAGCGCACATCTAAAGTCCCTTTTGAGGTATAACCTGCCCTTGGCTGGGAGATAAAGTTATGTTGAATTGAGTTGAAATATTTCACTGAGGCCCTTCAGTGCTGGGTTGAATTTCCCAGGAAAAGGTCTTTGGGGATTATTTTGGTTACCCAATCAGATGCCATTGTTCCCCAGTGAAATTGTTTCCTAGACTTGCTAACATCTCCTATGATCCATCTAATGTATTGATGATTGTCTATAAGAGAATAGACTATAATGAGTGGATGGATGGAGGCCATATTTGTCCATCTGAACTGGCCCTAGAGACTAAGATCTGTGACTAGAAAAAACATTTCAAAACATAGATAAACCTGGAAAATATTAAAGTGCTAGAAGCTAGTGATAAAAGACCACATATTGCATGACTGCATATATATGAACTATTCAAAATAGGTAAATCTATCGAGACAGTATATTAGTGGTTGTCTGGGGTTGGGTGTGGGATAGAAGTGATAAAAATCTTATAAACTTAGATTGTAGGAATGGTTGCACAACTCTGTGAATATACTAAAACCACTACAGGATACACTTTAAGTGGGTGAATTTTATGATATGTACCGTATTTTCCGGCGTATAAGACGACCCCCTAATTTTACAGTTAAAACATAGGTTTAGGCCTATATTCGCTGTATAAGACTACAGCCTCGGAAGTGGGGGGTAGTCTTATACAGCAAATATAGGCCTAAACCTATGTTTTAACTGTAAAATTAGGGGGTCGTCTTATACACCGGAAAATACGGTAAGTTGTATTTGAATGAAGACATCTTCAATTTTGTCTTTGTGTTCTGAAAACTGCTTTGCTTACTTAAGTTTCAAACGCCCAGAATTA
This sequence comes from Craseonycteris thonglongyai, assembly GCA_004027555.1. Lineage (NCBI taxonomy): Eukaryota > Metazoa > Chordata > Mammalia > Chiroptera > Craseonycteridae > Craseonycteris > Craseonycteris thonglongyai. The sequence continues at coordinate 4,857 of PVKE010022087.1, forward strand.
AGTTTGATCTGGTCCCTGATCAATGACAACTGGCCTTTAGCCAAGTCCTGCAAATATAATAAAAAGTTACACAAGTATTACTCTTATGGATCATTGCAGTTCTCAGTTGTCTGAATCTAAAATTGTACCTCTTCCAGGCAAAACATCTGCTTCATGTTTTCTCACTGTATCACTAGCTTGGTTATTACACTTAGCTCTCAACTTACTCAATTTCACCAAGAACAATTTTGAGTTGCAACTGGCCATTTGGGGGGAGTTTCTGACATGAACAAGATTGTTCATCTGAGCTGTATCACCACTGTACCAACAAAGAAGTATGGATTTTATGAGGTACTGCCATGGATGTTTCCAATGTATGGCCTTCCTGTAAATGATACAATCTTAAGTAAGATAGGATAAGGAGCCAAGGACTGAGGTACACCTTTAAACACCTCCAATGAAACTATGAGTTTATCATTTATTTTTAGGGTGGGCTGAGGTTTTCTCATGCTAAAAAGTTATGCTGTAATGGTAGGAAAAAAAGGTACTAGATCTGTATTCCTAACTAAGGAAATCCCAACTTACTGCTCTAGGAGCAGAACTACACATTAAACTGATGTTAAAAAATTCCATAAGCTTGATCCTTTACTCAGTCTTCACTGTTCTTATCTACAAACTTCAAGAAAAAGAAAACAAATGGAATTCTAGAACTGTAATTATCAAAGTGCTTAAACACCCTCAGACTTCTAAGTACTGCCAAACCCCAAGGACTGTCAAAAGCTTTGATGGCAATAAGATAAATCCTCTCTAGGACCTGTAAGTTATAATAACTCCTAAGAGTTCACAACAGTCTGCCTTTTACAAGTGGGAATTTTAGTTTATGTCTTAGGTTCTACCCTTTTACCATCTGATATGATTAAACACTGTAAGAGATTTGTATGGTGCTTCCCGCTTTATCACAAAACAGGTATGAGCTGCACTCACCAAAGCAGCTTCTGAATCATATATAATCTGGAGTTTTGGTCTTCTGGAAAAGATGCCACCACAGAAAGCTTGCCACTGAGTATCAATAAAAAGAAACTGATCAGATATTAATAACTGACTCAGCAGTAAAACTTCAAGTGTTCACTGGATTCATTTCCCAACTTAAAAAGACATATTATACCGTACACGCATTCCTTCTGAGGAATTCCCCTGAAGATACTGACAGCTCCTACTCAAGATGATGAAGTCAAATTAATTTTCCGATTCTTCAGTCCTCTTTTCTGTCCCTTAACTACTAATCACTACGAATCCTGATTATAACAACTAATATCTCTCATCTTCATCCTATCATTTTTGACTCAAGATTTCCTTCTGCCAATTAAAGATAAACAAAATTCTTGCATGTTTTCTTCCAGATCATAGGTAATACTCTGAATTTAACAGATCGCTGTATCTATTAGCCTCCATCTGACTTGGCAGACAAAACTTTAATAACTGTTTCTTTAAATACATCAGAAGGCAGATTCTCTTTTGCAGGCCAGACCCCTCATATCATATCACATTCCAGCCCTAAGCCTTGTATAGAAAAAATGGGCCTTGACCTCACATCATCAAAATGCTTCTGCTGAAGTCATTGCAAGCCTATCAGCAAGGCCTATTCAATCAAAAACCAAAAACAAATAAAAAACATTCATACTGGAGTTGTCCTGATCATGATCATTTGTTCTCTTTAGGGACATTTCAGCCTGGTTTGCAGGAACTATTCACAACTCCATTCAAGGAACTTGTCCATTTTAAGGGACACACAATTAGCTCACTCCTGTTGCAATGAGTGATACTTGTATTATCTTGTGTTTTAGGGTTATTGTTAGGGATTTTCAGGTATTAAAACCACCACCCATCCCAACACTGTTCAACAGATGTATTTCTGGTCTTTTGCTGTAGAGCACTGACATACTTAATAGATGGGTATTACTATCTTTATTTTATAGATGGAAACTCAATGAGGTTAAGTGACTTGCTCAAAGTCACACATATATTAAGTGGCAGAAACCAGTAGCAGAATCTAGATCTATCTGACTTTTAAGTCCTACACTTTTAGTCATTATGCTGTACAGCATATATGATCAATGTTGCAATTCCACCATTATTCTAGCTACCCACCTCAACAAGTTTATTTATTTACTGCTACTGAGAAAACTGTCATCAAATTATTTCTTTGTATCTTCACCAACCCCCTTAATGATCACTTTTCTTATAATTGCAGATTTTTGGGTCTAGAAAAAATTGTATTTCTTTGTTAACATAGTAAAACGTGGATCACCTAGAAATATTTATGTTTGTCATTGGTACATACAAATAATTGAATACTTCAAGATAAATAATGAAGCCTTATCATGAAGTCTTTCTCACTTATAAAATATTTTCTTAAACTGTATCAGATACTAAAGGTGACCTTTTTGAGTAGCAAAATACAACCTGAACTTAGTAGTTTCTTATCTCTTTTAAGTTTGCTACATTTATTGCTTCTATTTACCCTAAGTTAGAGGTGTTAGACTTAACATCCTTTTAGTGGGCAACTGGTAATAAAGGGAACTTAAAAGAATAGGTAAAACCTTATTTGAATTTATTTCATAGATAATCAAATTATTATTTTAGAATTTCATAATGAATACATTAAATATTGCAGTCTTAGTCTCTAGAATGACAAACTACCTCTTAGATATCTTCTTAAATAAATTAATAAGTAAAATTAAGTAATCTTATGAAGTATTCCTATGGAATACGAAAAAAAGTACTATTACATGTCTTTCCTTCCTCCCACATTTTTTGAGTGCTTACTAAATTACTAGGAATTTAACTTTTTTGGGAAGGCTTTGTTTTAGTGCATAGATTTGGCGTTAAGACAGGTTAGTTGAGAGTGATAAGTGCATCTGCTATCAAGGCAAGGAAGAAAACTTCATCTAGATTTCCTGAATACATGATATTCAGATCAGAGTTCTGTCTGCTTTACAATAGAAACCATAATTCTAATAGTACATGAGAAATTAATTATGCTTACATAACAAAGATTTATTCTAGTTATGTTCCTAACCCCTCTATTTAATCATGTTAATACAACAAAGCAGTGGTGTCCAACCTTTTAACTTCCTTGGGCCACACTGAAAGAATTGTCTTGGGCCATGCATAAAACACACTAACACTAATGATAGCTGATGAGCCAAAAAAAGAAGTACCCGCCCCCAAATCTCAAAGTTTTAAGAATTTGTGTTGGGTAGCATTCAAAACCATCCTGGGCTACAGGTATGGATATGCCTGCAGTAAAGGCAAAATCTGAACTAATTAAAATACTTGACAGTGTTAAAATTTAACAAGTCTAGTTTTAACAAGGTATTTAATAAGATTAATATTTGGGTACTAAGTTCTCAGGTAAATGATTAAAAGAGCAATTATTCATTAAACAGCTCATTATTCAGAAGGTATCAAGCTGTTTCAGAATTAAGGACTCTAGTAGTAACTTAACAAAAACTTGGGTCATATCAACAAATAGCTATGATCTTTTGCCATCAAATGTCTTATGGATGTGTGGTCACTTGAATTCTTCAAAAGTATCTTGAACCAAATTAAGAAATATGATTTTTAGTTGGTGTGGGTTGAACTGTGTCCCCACAAAAGACACATTTGAGTCTTAACCCCTGGCACCTGTGAATTTGCTTTATTTGGAAATAGGATCTTCATGGATGTAAAGTTAGATGAATTCATACTAGAGTAGGGTGGACCCCAATCCAATGACTGGTGTCTTGATAGGGAGAGGGAGAGCTGGATCCAAAGTTGCGGGAATGTCACATGAAGACAGAGGTAGAAATTGGAGGGATGCAGCTACAAGTTGAGAAATGGTAAGGGACGTCAGTAGTTGCCAGAACATACGAAGAGTCAAGGAAGGATCCTTCCCTACACTCTTTAAAGGGAGCATGGCCCTGCTAACATCTTAAATTCAGTCTTCATTTTGGTCTCCTGAACAGTGACAGAATAAATTTCTGTTGTTTGAATCACCCAGTCTGTGGTACTTTGTTGTGGTAGCAACTGGGTAACTCATTCAGTGGGTCAAAATTCAAGAAAGTAACAAAGTTATGGTTTTCCTGGTTCTCCAATCTTTTGGAGACATTCTCTTTATTATTTTTTGTTGGCCTTTCTTCTCTCCCTGAATATAGATATTTCTCAAGGATCAGCCCTTTAGTTTTGGCAATATACATATGTATTATTTATATTTATATACTTTTTCTTTTGAGATTCAATCTGTCAGTGGCTAAAAGAAAAGACCCAAATTGGTAATCCAGTCATGATCTCACCAATCTTGCCTTTTTAAATGCTTTGTGGCAGGGTATTGCTTGTTCATTCATTACCCCCCAGCATAAATCACACAGAATTGACCTTGTCGACTTACTCTTAAAATTAGGTTCCCATTTTCCTCTGATTTTCATTTTGTAGCTACTGCATTTAATAGATTCCTTGATATGATTACAATTATTTTTTGTACCATAAAAAAAAGTAACTATAAAAGACTTAATTATAAGATATACCTGGATTCAGATAAAATACAAAAAAATGTAACTTATAATCAACAAGTATAATGTTATCAACATTTTCCTAGTCATCCAGACTACTCTGACCCCTCTTATTCTCTCAATCCACATATTCAAATATCATTAGGTAATAATAGTTTTTCCTTTACAAAGTCTACGAACACTCTTATAGTTTTACTCTAGGAACCTCCACCCATACAAAGACAACTATTAATATATGGGAGCTGGTTTCTGAGACTTTCTTTGCCCAGCCTTACCAATACCAAATTAATTTTCCTAAAATAACTGTAAATGTTCTATTTTTTATTCCCTTTAAGGTAGACTCCTTATCGCCCCTAGGATAAAATCCAAGCTTACTTGGCCTACTGTGGCAGACACTGCTAGTTGCAAACAATATCCATCCTCCACTAATTTTGTTTGAGGCAGTCGCATACCCAATTAATATACATGTCTTCCCAGATTCCTTTGCAGCTAGAAAAACTATGTGACATAATATGGCAGAAGTTTTTAGGGATTTCTGGTAACATCTTTGCTTTACTGATATAAACACCACTCCTTTCTAGAATAAGAGACTAAAAATAAAGCACTTTGTAATCATAAAGTAATAAGCATCCAAATGAAACTGACAAACTAAGGATGGTGGATTATAAATATAGAGGCCCTAAATCATCGATCACATTGTAGAACCACTGTACCCGTCCTGGACTTCCCATTTCTGAATGTTTTATGTGACAAAAATAAAATCCTGGGGAAGCCAAGATGGCTCAGTGGGTTAAGCGCTCACTTTGCAGCCCCGGGGACCAAGGATCGAATCCCGACCCCGGCCTGTGTGGACCTATATGCTGAACTGGGGAATGCACCCAGTTTGGTTCTCACCAGGATGAGACCCTGGCCCAGTTCCTGCCCTGTGCCCACCTGTGGAATGAAACTACGGTATGTGGAAAAACCAATGATGTGCAACTATGGAGACTGTTCTGGGCCCTCCTCCTTCTCTCTATCTCTGCATCTCTCTGTCAAAAACAATAAAAATAAATCTTAAAAAATAAAATAAAATAAAATAAAATCCTGTTTGGGTTAAGCCACTCTGAAGGGATTCTGTTACATGCAGCTGAATGCAATCCTAACTGAAACTAGCATTCAAGGCTCTTCACAACATGGTCTCAATCATGTATTCTGTTTTATCTTCCATTATTTTCCATACTTACAGGCTTGTCAGGCTCTAGTTACATCATTTTGCACTGAATTTGCTGCTTAACCAAACATGTAATGAATGCTCTTTGACACATTTGTGCTTTTACACATTTTCAAAGAAACGTCGTTCTCTTGCCTGGGCAAACTCCTACTTTTTAAGTTCAGCTCAAATACAGAGTATTAACTTGCTCTATCCTTGTGAACCTGTTAACATTTTGTTCATACCTCTAGGCTAGCATTAATCATTGATTTACATATCTGCTTCCTCAATTACATTAACTTCTCAGATGCAATTACTACCTCTTATCAATGTATTCTCAATGTTTGACACAGGTTAAGTTTTCAGTAAATATTTAATGAAGAATAAAACACTAACTAGATTGTCCTAAACTGGTATTTTTTGCACTGAAAGTAAGTAATTCACATTCATTCTGCCTTTGTCTCATCAGATACTGTTCAACTATTTTCTTTCTTCCCCAATGTATAGCATGTATTAAAAATAATTATTGTACTAGTGGTATTAAAAAATCCAGTTATCATTTTTAAATCTTCCTAATATTTCCTATACCCAACAAAAGAATTTTTATCTAGTAAGCACTTTAAAAATGCTTGGACTGACTTTATAGCATCATGAAAAACACAGATGACATACCTATAGAGGAAGACTGTGGACTAATCAGAAGTTCTTCTTGGACTTGTTCACTTCCTGGCACTGTCTGCTGATCACTCAGTGAACTCTGAGATGCACTGACAGGCTGGGATACTTCCTCATGGACTTCCTCATCACTTAACCTTTCTACTTTGATCTGGACATCTTCTTCAGTACCCAGAGGCAAGGTAGTTTTTGTGTTCTCACAAGTCACAAAATCAGCCATTCTTCTACCTGTCTCAGATGGACCAGGTAATTCTAAAGTCCGGGTATTTTCTGCCTGCTTAACTTTATCAGGCTGACTCCTTCGATCGATTCCAAAAGGAAAAGTCCAGGGAAAAGCTAAAGAAGAGTCAATTGGTTGATTTCTGTTTTCTGAGTAGGAAGTTGAAGAATTCAATACCTGGGGAGAACTTGTTTGTGTGCTACACTTTACCGGACTTTCAGGAGACATAACAATGTAGCTTTTACGCTTTCTCCGGGATTCTCGGCAGACAGGAATAGTTCTTTCTACCACACTGCACTCTGAAGACACTGGAGAAATGCTGCCATCTCGAGAAGTAAAATTGCAGTTAGAGTTATTTTCTTGTCCAGCATCTAGACCCTTTTCTGGTTGGCTATTGGGTGTATTCCATAAAATGCTTGATTTCATGAACTCTGAGCAGGTGCTAGCAACACTAAACATTTGCATATAGCTGGCTGCAGCCAGAACATCAATGATATTTTCTGTGTTAATTGACAGAGTGGCTGTGTAAGCATATTCTAAAAGGGGGATAAAGCCAGTCACTGTAACATGATGCAAATCCAACACATTCTTGCTCTCATCCTCTGCTTGGCCTACAAGTTTGGTGCGAAAAAAATCACTGCAAGCTGCTAGTACCACTTTATGTGCCCGGAAGATTTTGTCCTGGACACGAATAGTGATATCGCAAAAATGTCCATCATTTCGCAGCATATTTAGTTTTCCAAGCATTTCCTGGCTGTGAGAAGAGGAACTATGAGTAAATGTTTTCACACCCATCTTTTCCTTCCTCTTCTACAGATGCTTTTCAAGGATACAAAATAATCAGAAATTACCTAAAAAATACATAAAATAAGTGTTAATTGATGGTTTAGTAGTTGAAATATGTGATTTAGATAATATTCATGTGGCCACTGTGCTGAATCAAAAAGCTGAAAAGATGGTAGTGAGAAAGCTCAAAGTACAGAAGATATTAAAATACATTCCTCCACACACATATGGGCAAATATTTATTTATTTATTTACTTGTTTTTGACAGAGAGAGACAGAGACAGAGAGACAGAGAGAAGGGGGAGGACCCAGAGCAGTCTCCATAGTTGTACATCATTAGTTTTCGATACAGTTTCACTCACAGGTGGGTATGGGGCTACACAGGGCAGGAACCGGGCCAGGGGCCTCCCGCATGGGAGGCACACTTCCGTGAGCTGGGGGCCCCCTACATGGGAAGTACACCTGGGGTGGGAGCCAAACTAGGGACTTCCTGCATGGGAAGCTCGCCCTGGCGAGAACTGAATTGGGGACACATCCCAGTTCAGCATATGGGTCCGCACAGGCCAAGGCCAGGATATGATCCTTGGACCCTAGGGGCTGCAAGATGAGCACTCAAGCCACTGGGCCATCCTGGCATCTCGGGCAACTAATTTTTGTAAAAGGAGCCAAGAATATGCAATGCAGAAAGGAAAGTCTCAAACGATGCTGGGAAAACTGGACAGCCATATGCGAAAGAATTAAACTAGACTACTAACTTATACCATACACAAAAATTAACTCAAAGTGGATTACAGATTTGAATGTAGGACCTGAAACAACAAAATATACAGACAAAAACATGGCACTAAGTTTATGGACATTCGTCTCAGAGATGTTTTTGTGAACTTGACTTCAAGGGCAAGGGAAAGAAAAGGAAAAATAAATGGGACTATATCAAACTAAATCTGCACAGCAAAAGAAACCAACAACACAAAAAGGGAACCAATTGAATGGGAGAAGACATGTTCAAACGATACCTCTGATAAGATGCTAATATCCAAAAAATATAAAGAACTCATACAACTAAACAATGGACAACTATAAAACCAAACAATCTGATTAACAAATGGGCAGAGGACTATAACAGCTATTTTTCCAAGACGACATACAGATGGTCAACAGACATGAAAAGATGTTTGACACCACTAATTATTAGGGAAATGCAAATCAAAACCACAATGAGATAGAACCTCATACCTGTTAGAGTGGCTATTATTAGTAAGACAAGATGTAACAACACATGTTGGGGAGAATGTGGGAGAAAAGGGAAGCCTCATATACTGCTGATGGGAATGTAAATTGGTGTATGATGATTACTCAAAAAAAAAAAGAATAAAACTACCATATGACTCAACAATTCCTCTTCTATGTATTTACCTAAAAAGTTTGAAAACACTTATAAACATGAACTCTTATGTTCACTGTAGCATGGTTTACAGTAGCCAAGATGTGGAAACCTAGGTGTCCACAGATGACTGGATAAAGAAGATGACATACACATATACAATGTAATACTACTCAGCCATAAAAAAGATGAAATATTGCCATTTGTGACAACATTGTTAGATCCTGAGAGTATTATACTAAGTGATATATGTGGGATATAAAACAAAAAACAGAAAATGAACAAAAAAAAAACTCTCATAAAGATACCAGAATGGTGGTTATGAGTAGGGAAGAGAGGTTCGGAGTGGGTAATGAGGGTAAAGGGGAATCAATTATATGGTGATGGAAGGAGACGACTTTGGACAGTGAGCACACAACAGAGTATACAGATGTCAAATTATAATGTTGTACATATAATGTCATTAACTAATGTTATTCCAATAAAAAAATAAGACTGCCTTTTCATGGAAACCTTCACATTATAAATAAATAAATAAATAAAAAACATTCCTCCTACCTGTCTCCCAAACTATCCAATCAGTTGAGTCTATGAGCTGTTTTAATGAGTTGCAGTTTTAAAGAAGTTTGTAAATGACAATTATAGAGTGTTTTCTATGTGCCAGACATTATTTAAATGCTTCCTATTTGATCATTTATGTGACCATCATTATATCTCAATCAGTAGGTGCATTATTATCCCTGTTTGACAGGAAAGGGTTAATTACCTTGTGGAAGTCAGAAAGTTATTAAGTGGCACACTCAAGTGTTCAAATCTACACAGGCTGGCTCCAGAAACTATACCCTTAACCTCAATGCCATACTGCCTCTTTTAGGCTATAAAGTGAGTAATACAGGTAGTTAAGAGTCCAGGTTTTAGAGTGTGTGAGGCTTGGAATCTTTCCTCAACAATTCCTCCAGTTGTTATAAGGACTAAATAAAACAATATATATAGTAAATGCTTTAACACAGTATTTGGCACTTTGTGAATGTTCAACAAATAAAAGCAGTTATTATTGTTTATATTAATAATATAATAAAACAACCTTTCTGGAAGTAAATTTATTTAAAAAATGTTTAGTAATCATTTGATTGGATTTCCCTTAAAAAAAAAAAAAAGAAACCAAGCAGCTGGTTTACTGCTGATTTTACATTTATTTACTAAATATATAAAGAATTGACATTCTCAAACACTTTTAATTTAGCAAACCTCATAATGCTTCATTCAGTTTTAATAGTATTTTTCTCCTAACCTCTTTTTATAAACTCTCTGTCAAGTCAGGGAGGCTTATATTAGCTCGTTGATAAAGAAAACTAATGCTCAGAGAAGTTAAGTGACTAACAAATGACAACCAAAGCTGGATCTGAGTCTTTGACTCTTACATCACAGTACTTTCCCAATGCATAAACAACTATGCATATTAATTATTTTACCTACTGTAAGATAAATAACTTTCTTAAATAGTTGGTCCTAAAATAAATGCAAAACAAAGTAAATCTGGGGAAATACTTTTTGCAAATTATCTCTAGATAAAAGATACCAAATGTCCCAAAAATATAGTCAACAATTAAAAATTATGTTAAAGATGAATATTTAATAGACCTGGAAAAGTGTTTGGTTTTGAGTATTAAATGAATGCACAATTACTGACACAGTGAATACCCAAAAGTGGTAGTTACATATTTAGTGAAAAATGTGATCAAAGAATATAGACTATTACCCTATCTTTGTGAAATATATACGTGCAATTTTATACATTCATACACACAGATCAAGAGAATGAGGTCTTAACTAGAGAATCATGGATTACCTAAGGAAGTCATGAACCTTCTGAAACTGTTTATGGAATAATATCTGCATGTATGTATACAAAGTAGCTTTCATCCCAAGGGAATCACTAGTAGTAGTAGTACGGCTATTTATTCTCTACTTTTTGCACATTAAACAAACATTTTTTTCTTAAAACAACAACAACAAAAAACAGCAAATTCTGCAATACCCTGAGGTTTCGGGTACTTTTGGTTCAAACTATAATGTTATACACAGTAGGTCACCTTTTCCTTTCCCCTTAAAAGAGCTCTCCAAAATTGAAGATGGCAATCACATTCAACTCTTTCTTAAAGTTTCTCTTTTTTAAAAAATTTATTGTATTGTTTTTTTTTTATATCTTTTTATATTTATAGAGAGTAATTATTTTATCTTCAGTGTATATTTATTTCTATTTTACTTTTGACAGATAGAGAGAGAGACAGAGACAGAGACAGCTAGAGAACCGAACTGTGGGAACTCCCCAGTTCAGCACGTGGGTCCGCCTGGGCCGGAACCGGGATTCGATCCTCGGTCCTCGTGGCCTCAAAGCGAGCGCTCAACCCGCTGAGCCGTCCCGGCTTTCTCTGTATTGTTTTTTGACAGAGACAGAAAGAAGGGGGAGGGCCCAGAGAAGTCTCCATAGCTGTCCATCATCAGTTTTCCACATGGTTTCGTTCCACACAGGTGAGGAGGGGCTGTGCAGGGCAGGAATTGGGCTTGGGGCCTCCTGCATGGGAGGCTCACCCCCTTGAGCCAGGGGCCTAAACAGGGGGCAAGAACTGAACTGGGCATCGCCCGCATGGGAAGCACACCCCAGTTCAGCATATGGGTCTTCACGGGTTGGGGCTGGGATTCGATTCTTGGTCCCCAGGGCTGCAAAGCGAGTGCTTAACTTGTTGAGCCATCCCGGCTTCCCCAAGTTTCTCTTCTTTAAATATCCCTAGTCCCTTTAAGTGCTCCTTAAAATTAGATTAATATCCTTGCTATCCAGATTGCTCTGCAGTGAACAATCTCCACTTCTCAATACTCATTTAAGACTGGTTCCATACAATATGATAAATATGGTAGAATTACAATTGAGCATACTTTATAGTATTTTTACCTCTTTGTTCTGGACAAAAATATTTTAATAAGACTAAATTAGGTATTCTGACAGTCAAATCATACCAATGATTTTGTTTACATTATCAAAAACTTGGTTCAATACTGACTTACTGAATCTGAAGCATTTTATTATGTGAAGGGAGGGACACAAGTACAAATAAAATATTGTCCTTGACCTCAACAATCTGACAGTCCTTCTGAAAAAGATAAAAGTGCCTAAGCCCACAAAGGGTATGCTGCAGTGATATGTAAAAGTAAAGAATGGAATAGTATAGACTATTTAATTCTCAATGTGCAAGGTAAGAGGCATCAGAGGGCAGCTCCAGGCTATCATGGGATCACACCAACTCAGTGAGTGCCTTCATCCTGATGTACCTCCCTGTACAATGTATGCACTGTACTGGCAACTTGTAAATGGGCATTGTAAGACATTATAAATGTGAGCACACAGAGGGCAATGTCAGTTTAAACATCAAATAATCCATTACATAAACATCCCTTCAAATGTTCTATGCAGGTAAATGTGTATGTGGACAAATAAAATAACAACAAAAAAACCTACAGATTTCCAGCTGAATAAATATAAAAAGGTACAGTGGTACCTCGGTTCACGAACTTAATTCGTGAACTGACTCTGGTCGCGAACCGAATTGGTTGTGAACCGAGGCACAGTTTCCCATAGGGTTCAATGTAAATCCGGTTAATCCGTTCTGAACGTTTTTTTCGGTTTTTGAAGCACAAAAAATATGAAACGAATTATAATACACATTAGTACAGTATAGTAATGTAGAAAGAGCACAACAAAAATAAAAAAAAGTCACTGAAAGTAATCACAGTGTACTTTTTTCTGTGTCTCTTTCTCTCCACGATCTTCCTACAGGAAGTCACAACCATGTGACAGCCAGGAAATAGCATTAAAATGGCCGCGGCTCCTGTTTGTGAACCAAAGCGGAGTTTGTGAACCGGAGCATATTTTGATTAACTTTTCTGTTCGTGAACCGAGTTGTTCGTGAACAGAAGCGTTCGTGAACCGAGGTACCACTTGTATATTCTAATATGGAAAGACAAAATGATCAATTTGGGACTCTTCCCTGTCTGAATAATATGGCAGAAAAGATAAAGGGCATAAAACCCTGTGCCAAGATAGCCAGGTAAGGTCACTGAAATAATTATGTTGACCACACTCAGAATTAACAGTTCAAATAGAAACTTGTTCCACATATGACGGCTGCTTGGAAAAAATCCAGCCATAAATGATTCTATTTTTCACATTACATGGCTTGCTACTTTCCCAAAGACAAGTAACAATGAGATAGTAACTAGACAGTTAGGATTGGGCTAAGCAAAACATCATTTAACATATTTACTGACTTCTCTCTCATAGGAATGAGATGAAGAAGAAGAAAATGGGAAGGCTCTATAAATTTTTGTTCATTTGCTATACTCTGGTAAACTGACTTCTGTAAAAGTCAGGCTATCAGGAGTAATTATTTTGACTTGGATCATGTGGTTTAAGGAGAAAACATGCCTTCAAAAGCAAGTGACACAGTTTTAATCTAGGGACCATATGTTTGAACAGTGGTGTAAAGGCAAGAAAGTAAATAGCATATCTAGAGAATTATGTGCAACAGGGTGTAAAAATGAAACCATTTCAGTCTTGGTTTGGAAGGAGGCCCCAAATAACAGATACTATATTACAAAGTGAAGTGCAACACCACCTAGGCTGTGCTTGCCTCCTCTCATGACCACATTAAAATTACAACTAAATTATAGAATCAACCTGGAGAACAATCTGAAGTCTAGTTGAACTTAAGTCTTATAACTAAGAATATAAAGAAGCCACTTCTGATAGGAGGGGTGGAAATGAGGAAAAGAACAGCCTCCCCACAAATGGGTGTGACAGTTGAGAACTGAGAAGGACAACTCTACTGATAAAGGTGTCCCCTGAAGGAGGGAGGGATACCAGCCCCATCCCAGGCTCCCCTGCCCGGAGTATTGGTACTGGGAAGACCTTACAACATCTGGCTGTGAAAAACAGTAGGGGTTCCAACCATTCAGATGGGATGGAGGCTGTAGGAAACCCAAATATCCTCTTAAAGGGTCCATGCACAGACTCACTTGCAGGCACTCACTCTGGACTCTGGCAGATGGTGGAGGGATGATTACTTGGGAGGAGTCAAGAGACATACAGTGAGAGGCTGAGTTGTGTGGCCTCAGGTGAGAACTGGAGGAACAGTCACCATTTCCCCTGTGTAGAATCTTCCTCTTTTGCACCTGACAGGTGGGCACCATCTTTCCTGTGTTGAGCCCTCCTCTACATGGCTGAATCTGAATGTGCATTAGCCTGGTAAGCTCTGCTGACTCACTGGGACCCTGCCCCACCCAACCTGCATAACACCAGATGCACAATCTTGGCCAGCAACCAGCCCTGCCTGCATTGCAATCTTTCCAGGACAACTCTCAGAGGTTTGTGGGCCTCCGAGACTCTGAAGCCAGAATACGCTCTGGAGGATTTGCCTCCTGGTTCTGCCATTTATACCCGTGACCTTAGACGAGTCACTGAACTGTACCTCAATTTCTTTAGCAGTAAACAGAGATAGAGAACCTATAAAAGAGAGTTCTGAGGATTAACTGGGCTAATAATATAATATATAAAGTACTTGCAAAAGTACCTAGCACAAAATACGGTAAATGCTAATAAACATTGATTGCTGCTGCTGCTATTACAACTATAGTATTAAAGACCTTTTCTTCTTCCTCAAACCCTGGCCTCTCCCAATCCTAGAGGGGCCAGAAATTACTACAGTCAGCAAATGAAGAGAAGGGCAAAAATAGGGAAAAAAAACCCCCAACAAAACAGAAAGAAAAAGGAAGTCAAACAAACCTCACTTTCCACTGCAGGCCTGTAAGAGGCCTGAGGTGGGCAAGGAGGGAAACTTTTAACTCTGAATTAAGTTTTTAGTTCTTAAAAAAATGTTTTTATTTCCTGAAAGTGTCCATCAAAGTTATTAAGACTTGCCCTTCAAAGAACTGGAGGGAAAGCTAACCCTACAGAAAAAATTGAAATGGACAGTGGAAGACAAAAATAAAATGAATTCTGAGTCCCTTCCGTAAAGTCAAACTTGTTCAATGTAATAGTTATATATACTTGGTACAAAGTCTAACATAACTGGAGGTATAGGATGAGAGAAAGATGAAGATTAAAATGCCTTATATGCCATGTACTGAATATGTGAGTTTCCAAACATGTATCTATGGAAACTCAGTCTCATTATCTACTCTATAATAAAGCACCACATGGGCAAATATAATTTGGAAATACCACAATTATACATGTGGCAAAACTTGGGATAAATTACATTATTTGAAAAAAATCATACATAATATGGACCATTCAGAAGCCAGAAAAGTATAACCTGAATTTTTTATAAATTAATTTGGTTAAATAAATACCTAATTTATTTCTATATGTATGTAGATTAATATGTATGTATATAGTTACATATTTGGAGCTCATTTAAAATTCTTGAGTAAGGATAAATACTACTAATTCCAATTACTAATGTAGAATTTATGAGCATTCAAGAGTAATAAAATATATTTACGTAATAGTAGTTTGTAAGTTGAACCAGTTAAGTAATTCAGAAATAGTTTCCATCCCACCTCTTTACTTCCAAATTACTGATGGAATATAGCACACATGCTTACTGGCAGTTGCTAACCAATATAGTCTTTAAAGAGAAAAAAAATATCCTATGATTCTGTTTTGCTGTTAGGTTGAAAATTTTTACCAAATAAGGTATATAACATAGTTATTCAAAGAAAACAAGTCTTAGTTACACAAATCCTAACTTTTTGAATTCTGACTCTTCCATTTACCAGTGAGACATTAAATCTTAGCCGTTGTTTTACTTCTCTATGCTTTAGTTTTCTCATATGTAAAACAGGAATAATTAAAATTATATTTTCAAGATAGTCAAAAGGATTAAATAGCACGATCCCTGACATAATGTATAAGCTTTCAATAAATGTTAGCTATTATTACCAGAGGAAAAAAATCTGAATAAAAATAAAAGATAAAATTTCAAAATATCTACTGTATTTCTTATGACACAGAGCACATCTTGAATATGTATATTTTGCTATAAAGATTAGCTCATGGGAGTTATCAGAGGATCTGAGATTCAAATGGAATAGTAGCTCTTAGCATATAAAGTGAGGTGGCTGCCTAAGATGATTAGAGAGAAAGTAATAAGATAGCTAACCTTGAAAGTAATTTGGGAGGATGAGAAAATGTGATGTTTAATAAGAATTTGCATATTTAAATACCCAATCACATCTCAAAACTGGACATTCGTTAACTTTACAAATGATGTAAAATTTTAATTATGCTAAAACTAAACTAATTCCATTCCTACCCTATATTAATTAAAACCAATCAAGGACAGAAAAGAAGGTTAAGGAGAGGACAGAGTTTAAGATGCCTATAAGAAAGGTTTATCCAGATGGAAATCTATAAAGTTGTCTGTACTAGTTGAGAGCCTACTATGTAGCAGATGTGACACTAAGAGCTTTAGATATCTCACATGAGTTAAGATGATAATATTCTGATTTTACAGAGGAGACTGAGACTTGAAATATTACTTTGTTCAAGGCCACTTATATTTATCTCATGCTAAGGATCTAGGACCTTATTCAATAGGTATGGGTAGCCACAGGGGAGTAGTACACCCTATTATCTAGATTTTAAAAGGATTACCCTGGTAGCAATATAAAGGGTAGATTTAAGGGTGGCTATTACAACAGTACAAGTAAATGATAAAATCAAACAAAGTCAGTGGCAGTGAAGACAGAAAAAATACATCTGAGAATATCAGGAAGTAAAAACCACCTAGGCATGATTGAATACTACGGATGGGGTAGGAGAGAAAAATCTGACCCTAGATTCCAAGACGAATGATTTGAGTAGATGGTGTTTTCACCAAACAAGATAATGGGAGGAAGAACTGATTTGGTAGAGATTAATGATGAAATAAATATTTTGTTTTTAGGCATGCTGAATCTGAAATACTTCTGAGAGAAATATCGGAGGGTAATTTTATATAAGTTGTCCATTCTGATCTAGAGTTCAGGAAAGTGGTTAGAACTGGACTTACATACTGCATTTTACATAAGTCACTGATAAATTTTATTCTGCTGAATGTTAGAGCTGAAGACATCTGAAGAATGTGTGGATACGAGGGGCAGAAATGCAAGTTGTAAGAAGCTTGGAGTAGGCAGAGCAAAAGGATTCAGTGAAAACATTTTATGGTGACTCATTTATCTTTTGGTCCTGTGAAGTATTTAGCATAATACACACAAGAGTCAATGAAATATGTGACTGGATTAATATGTCATGAAATGTCTATATGACTTGACTGTCTAAAGTGCTTAGTATCTTTCTATTCATTATTAGTGGTTTAAAAGTGAATAAAAAGTTGCAATTTGAACTTACAGTCATAAATTTGAATGAAAAGTATCTGCATGAACTCATAACATGGCTAATTTTCAGTAATGAATACTCCTAGCATCCAAACTGGCTTCCAAATTCCACTTCCCATTAAAAGGAACCATGGCTCCTTAGAGAAATAGCTGATTACACTTCTGGAACATCTTACCAGAGAGTAAGGTATATATAAAAAATTATTAGGGGTGTGTAAAAACTCAAGTCAATCTGAGGAGATTCTCAATGTCCAAAAATGGAACAACAAACTGAAACACATGAAATATGTTTATATGTTCACATAACACTAGAAACAAAGACAAAGCTAATCAGCTGCCTTTAAAAGATGCTACTAAATTATTTTGAAAATTGTTTTTAAAAAAGAGAAAACAAAGAGTATCTCCTCCCTTTTCAATACAAATGGTATTTTGGGGTAATCAAACAAAATATGAAGGAGGTATCTCTTACACAAATATTTCAGCTAATAAATGGAGAATCAGAATCAGGAGATCACCATTTTGCACTCCTCCCATCATGAAAGGTAAAGATCATCAATAGTTTATAACTTCACAAAAAGAGAGAAGTAAGACATTCATGAGAACAAAATCTGCTCAAGCTTCTAGATCCAACTACCAATTCACAGGAAATACAAAGGTGACAGAAATATGTTAAGTTACACAACTGCAATGCAAACAGCAAAATCTAGATTGTGAAAAACGCTATAGGACAAAAGACTTGCTTTTTAAAACTAATAAACAAGGGGGGAAAAAGACAGAAAGGGGAACTAAAATGGGGAATTTAGAGATTTAATGACATTTAAAATATTTTATGAACCAGTCACACTGTTGTGTACCTTATTTAAAAAAATTAATATATAAAAAGTCTGAATCGGAAATTTGTTTTTGACCATTTCACAATGTCAAGTATTGTTAATTTTTAATGGAATAATATAACTATATATTTTATAAAACAGCTTTTAGAACCAGGTTGTCAATCTATAAAAATGCAGGGATTCTGACAGGGCTTATGCTCTATTTGTATATTTTAAGATAAAATTTACATCCCACACAATTCACTCCTTTAAAGTGTTCAATTCAAAGTTTTTTTAGTATATTCACAGATACTTGCACAATCACGAATTTTAGGGCATTTTCATCACCTCAGAAAGAAATCCTGTATATATCAGCTATCAGCCCCCCCACCTCAACTTCTTCCCCTCTGCCAGCCCTAAGTGACCACTAATCTATACTTTTTGTTTTCAATTTCCTTATTCAGAATTTTCATATGAATGGAATAATATAATTTGTGAACTTCTTGTGGCTGGTTTTGTTCACTTAGCATAATGTTTTCAGGATTCATGCAATTGTAGCATATATCAGTGCTTCATTAAATTTTTATGGTTGAATAGTAAGTATTCCATTATATGGATATAGCACATTTTCTTTATCTGTTCATCAGTTGATGGACATCTGGGATGTTTCCACCTTTAGGCTACTATGAATAATGCTGCTGTTAAGTATTCATATACGAGTCTTTGTATGGACATATATTTGCACTTGTCTGAGTATACATGGGAGTGGAAATGAGTACTGTGGTAACTCTTTATACTTGTTTGAGAAACTGCCAGGCTGTTTTCCAAAGTGGCTGCACCTTTATACTTCTCCCAACAGCGTATGAGGATTCTGATTTCTCTACATCCTCAACAACGTTATCATCTGATGTTTTGATTCTAGCTGTCCTAGTGGATGTGAAGTAGGGTCTCATTGTGGTTTTGATTTATATTTCCCTGATAAAAAACATTTTCTCATGTCCTTATTGGCTATTTGTTTATCTTGCTTGGAGAAAGGTCTATTCAGGTGCTTCATCCATTTTTAAATGGGTTAATTTGTCTCTTTATTATTGAATTGTAAAAGTTCTTTCTATCGTCTAGATCAGGGGTCTCCAAACTACGGCCCGCGGGCCAAATGCAGCCCGCAAGGCCCTCTCATCCGGCCCGTGGAGACCTTTTTATCTACAGAAAAAAATTACCGAAATTTACATGTATCCTGCCAAGATCAGCCGCTTACTTTTTCTACTTCTGTTCACAGTCAATGAGATGATATAACGCCATCTAGTGGCAGAGTTTTTAAATGGTTTGCTGCTTGTTCAAGACTTGATTATTTTGATCACAGTTTGCCAGTTGTGGTTGACTGCTGCGATGAGGAGGTGTTGGTGTCACTTAGCGTCTAATTGCGAAACATGTTGCACTCTATTTTATTTAGTGATAATTTCCTTCGTGTAATTACTTACCAGTGTGTATAAAGTATTGGGAATGTCGTTAGTTTAACAAGAATTTTCCGAATATTCTGAAGAGGAAACATTAAAAGCAACAATCTCTCTACCATAAGTGGATATATTTGCAGACTATATTCAGGTAAGTTTAACTTAAGAAATCATAAGAATTTTTAAAAATTGTTTCGGGTCATTTGCAGCTATAATTGCGATGAAATTAGGTCGCATAATCAGGTTTTTTGAGCAATATTGTGTGCAAGATACTTTCAGTTTCACTATTTATTCATGTTGAAGTCATTTTATTTTAGTCCCCAACAATGGCCGAGAAGAGGAAAAGAAAAATAGACGATGAGTGTCGGCAATTTCAAGAAGAATGGAGTTTGAAATACTTCTTCATCAAATCCGGCGAGAAAGCATTGTGTGTGATTTGCAACGAAACCGTGGCTGTGATGAAAGAATGCAACCTGCGCTGTCATCATCAAAGCAAACATCAGGAGAAATATGCACAGTTGGAGGGTAAAGTCCGTGCCGAAAAATTTTCTAAATTACAAAATCAACTCACATCTCAGAGGACATTGTTCAGTAAATCCTCAAATGAAAATGAATCCTTAACTAAGGCCAGTTATAAAGTTGCCTACGTCCTGGCTAAAAGTGGCAAACAGTTTACAGATGGTGAAGTAGTGAAGGAATGTTTGTTGGAGGTGGCTGAGGAATTTGCCCAGAAAAGTCGAAACAATTTAAAAATGTAGCTTTGGGTGCAAATACCATTGCCCACCATGTTGCAGACATGGGTGAAAACATTGTGACTCAAATAGCGAAAAATGCAAGCAAGTTTCGCCATTTTTCAATTGCAATGGATGAACGCTGGACAGCTGTTCCACTTCTCAACTGCTTGTGTTCATTTGAGGTATGGATGAAGACATGAACATGACACAAGAGCTGGCATCCCTACATAGCATGTATGGCACTGTTACCGGAGAGGATGTATTCAATGAATTGAAAAAAACATTTGCTGATTATAACTTGGACTGGACTAACCTCAGTTGCCTGATTGCGGATGGAGGAGAGAACATGAGTGGCATAAAGAAAGGCTTGGTTGGACAAGTGAAGCAGATGTGTAATGAGAAAAACATTCCACAACCAATGTTCCTGCACTGTATTATACACCAGCAAGCTTTGTGTGCTAAATATGTGGACATTAGCAGTGTACTGAATCCTGTGGTGAAGATGGTGAATTTAATAAGGTCACATGGGCTCAACCATAAACAGTTCAGAGACATGTTGAAAGATACAGACACAGAATTGCAAGATTTACCATATTACACAGCAGTAAGATGGCTAAGTTGTGAGAAAGTTCTGAGCAAAGTATTTGAATTAAGAAAGAAAATAGGTGACTTCCTGGAAAGTAAAGGCAAGCCACAGCCATTACTGTCTGATGAAGAGTGGGTATGGACATTGGCCTTTGCTGCAGACATAACTAGTCATTTAAATTTTCTGAACCTAAAACTACAAGGAGAGAAAAATCTAGTTTCTGATCTATA
>PVKE010022088.1:0-26014 GCA_004027555.1 Craseonycteris thonglongyai
GTTATGGTCACTTTTTCCCCAGTGTCCTCTCATCTTCACTCCTCTGCTTGCGCTCCAAATCCCATCGTGTTGACGGGGACCATTCTCTCCTACAGGTCTGCTCCCTTGGTATGGTGTCTTATGGCTGCTCCCAAAAGCATTTTAATAAAACCTAGACCAAGCTTGTCCAACCCGTGGGCCACATGCGGCCCAGGATGGCTTTGAAAGTGGCCCAACACAAATTCCTAACCTTTCTTAAAACATGATGAGATTTTTGGTTGACTTTTTTTTTTTTAGCTCATCAGCTACTGTTAGTGTTGATGTATTAAATGTGTGGCCTGAGACAATTCTTCTCCCAGTGTGGCCCAGGGGTGCCAGAAGGTTGGACAGCCCTGGTCTAGCTGAAGAAATGCCAGCAGAGTCCCTGAGGTTGCCCCAGGTGACCGCATTGCAGAAAGCTGTTCTCAACCACAGGTGCCGAAACACAGTCACGAACGTGGAAAAGAACCCAGGGCGCATAAACATTTACTAAATCAATTTTTTTTTTAATAGAAAGAAATAGAATTTTTAACTTGAGGCCAACGGATTCCAGCTCATGAGTGGAATCCCCCCACTGGGGCCTTCAGTGGGCAATGCCTCTTCTCCAGAGAACAGACCAGAATGACACTCTGCAACTCGGACAGAGTCCAGGACTCGTTCTCACGTTCCTTTGGCTGTTCAGAGCCTGAAAGACAAAGCCAGGGCCCTCCATGGACCCACAACTCAACGCTCACTGTGACCCGATGGACTGGCATCTCTCTTTTCACACACACACCTGTCAACACCTACCCAGGCGAGTCTGCTAGGAAAGGAAGGGAAACAAGCGACCTGTCAGCCTAAATCATTTACAATAAATTCTACTTGGGGGGCCCTGGTTCTGTTTTCCTGGAATGAATGAAGTAGATGACGCCCAGCTAACCTGCCCCTGCGTGTAGGCACACGAGGAACACCACCAAGGCAATTTGTCTACATCGCAGTCTGAGATGTCACCAGGCTGTAGCAGATGAGTAAGACATGTGTACAACCCCCATAACCATGGCAACCTACTCGCAGTTGATAGAGATTAGCAGCAGTTCCCGGTGTTTTGTCCTAGGAAACGACTGATTTTAGATTTGGCAGGACACCTTGAAGCCGTTCTAATTATACCTTTTCTTAAGGAGCCCTGCTGGTTTTGATGGTGGCGGTGGAAGTCAAAATACCTGAACCACCATTGGTTAGGAGGTTAGTGCCTGCCAGGCACAATGCATACACAACTTCGTGTATTTCTTAGGACAACCTGCAGGAAAACGCTATCGCCCTCCTTCCACAAATGAGGAAAGGGGCTGGAGAGACTGAGTAGCTGGTGTGAGATTGCCCAGCTAACACATGGGCAGAGCTGACATCTGAAGCTTGGCTCTTCTGACTCCAAATCCTGAGCTCCCAACAACCCCATCAGCAAGTTGTTTTTATTTGTTTGTTTTGTTTTGGTATTTTTCCCCAAATGGCAATATTCCTCATCTGTAACTTTTCTAGAACAGCAGGTTTTGATCTGAAAGACTGCGTGCTCCTCCTTCGAATCTGAGACTGATTATAAGGAACCTGAATGTCTGTACGCCAGTTGCCCTCACACTGATTCACACACACACACACACGCACACGCACACACACACAATGGGGTGTGAGTCCCGGAAAAATCTTCAGGGTTCCCATGCAAAAAAAATCTCTTCCAACATGGCAGTCAGAGAAAGACATTTTTAAAAGAAACAACCAAATACGAACAAATTAAACTTCGGAGCTGAAAAATATTCAAACTAGGTAGACTTCTCACTAGTCCTGAAAACACTTTGCTCTACTATTCAGAAGAGAGGCTGGACATCACTACTATCACAGTGGCCAGGGGTCATATAAAGAGACAACAACTGAAAGAGCGTTCTTCTCCCTGTTTATCAAATCATGACATTTCTAGACGTAGAATGCAGAACCTCTGTATTCGTTACCAATGACCCCACAATTCAGTGGCTGAGAATAGCAAATATGTGTCACCTCGTGGTTTCTGAGAGTCAGGCAGTGGGGTGTGGCTTCCCTGGACGGTGGGCTGGCTCAGGGTCTCTCGTGAGGTTGGTAATCAGGGGTTGGTGAGGAATACAGTCATCTCAAAGTTCAACTGGTGGGGTGACCTGCTTTTAAGCTCTCATGGGGTACAATCATGACAAGGCTGCAGGGTCCCTCCAGGATAAGTGATCCTGAAGAGAGACTACCCACGATGGAACCCACAGCCTTTGACCTTGGAAGTGGCATGCCATCACTTCTGCAATCACCCAGGTCCAGCCCACACGCAGGGCAGGGGGTTGCATGGGGTGTGCCTTCTATGAGGCAGGAATGAACGGGGCCACCATAGAGGCTGCCACCCCAACTTCCTTTCTGTTCTGACGTTTAAGTCCAAAGATGATGGCATTTGTGATGAGACAGTCATATCACAAAAGGAAGCATAGGAGGTGCTTATCTATCACCCTGGCCTTTATTTTTTCTAATCTCTTCATCTAAATGGCCATAGTAAAGCAGAACTTTGCTCCTTTCCTATAAATATTCTTATTCCTCTCAGGGAGTTAGCTATTCAGGGAGCAGCCCACTGCAAGATGGGGGAGAACTTAATTTTTACTCCCTGAGCCTTATTCTTTATCCAGCTCAACAAATACACACACTTGTGTATACACAGGTACACACATCTATATGTGTTGTAGAACTCAGGCACAAATCAGAATATAAAACATCAGGTTTAGTTAGCAAGGAATTTCCAGAAATACACATAAGAGGAAACTTTCACAAGTTTTATAATATGCCACAGTCCTCCTGAATAAACAGAGAATAAAAGTAAAATGGAAAAAAAAAGATTTATATAAATTTGATGCTAGTACATAAATCTATCTGGTGATGGAATTAAGAGAAAACAGATATAGCACAACTCTGTGATATTGGGATGCAAATTATTTTATTCAAATTAGTTTGTAATGACATTTCCAGTACTGTTTACTTACTCAAAACCTTATGTATCCTCACAGTATTATTAGGTGCAAGATAACTTAGATTTTTTTGTGTGAAAGATCCATTTAATTTAGGTAAGCAAATGACTAAAAAAAAAAAAAAAAATCACATTCTATCCAGTTCAGTTCCTTATAAACATTTTCCAAACTGACTACTATTTTATTTGATTGTTTCACATGACAGCATAAAAGGAGGTGCTTGAAATGTCCGTCAGAGTACCTGTTCTGTGGACTCTGCTCACAGAAAAAGCCTCCCCCCAAATCTGTATCTTTGAGAAAGACATCGCGGGCTATAAAAACGTCCCTGTAACAGGCTCCGACCGCTGCTGAAATGGTGTCTTGATGAGGGCGGGCCACCCCTGCATGCCACGTGTTTTCTTTTCTTTTTTTTTTTTTTTTTTTTTTATCTTTTCACATTTATAGAGAGAAATTATCTTTTTGTCTTCAGTGCATATTTATTTCTATTTTTTTACTTTTGACAGATAGAGAGAGAGACAGAGACAGAGACAGTTAGAGAACCGAACTGTGGGAACTCCCCAGTTCAGCATGTGGGTCCTGCCTGGGCCGGAGCCGGGATTCGATCCTCGGTCCTCGTGGCCTCAAAGCGAGCGCTCAACCCGCTGAGCCGTCCCGGCTTTCCCCCGCCACGTGTTTTCTACACAGCCCTCGATGTGTCCCAGGTGTCATTTATACAAGGGAACTTAAAAACCTGATTCCAAACAGCATCTGTAGGAGGCCTGGAAATAAATTTACAGCATGACTAATAATTCCAATCTGATCTTGTGTGTTACCACCTCCCATGTGGCTCGAAGGAGCAGATCTCACAGCTGAATGTGAGAGGTCTGTATTAAGATTCTGTGTATCCCCAGACTCGAATCTGGGCCAGGCGTAGGAGCTATGGTATTAGTTCCTTAGGTGTAATATTTTGTAACCAATGGGCCAGGGCAAAGGGTGGGTAACTGTACAAGTAAGTCACTTATGGCTTCTAATTTCCTGATGATCTAAGCAGGGTACGTACAAAGGCCTGGGGCACTGGCCGAGAGAGCCATGCCAAGAGGAGCCCACGGGAGCAGGAAGATCCAGGGGAACCTGGAGATAAAACCCAATGGAGGGAAGGCAGAGAAGATTGGACTGGGGGTGTCCAAGAGACAATCTCATTTTCCACTTCTGTCAAGGATTGGCCAGTAGAGACATTCAGAACACAGTTTCCCAGCACAGATAGGGGTCTTTCAAGTGGAGAAAGGAGGGGGGAGAGGCAGGAACCTTCTTGCCAGATGTCTTACATTCATTTATTTGTTGCCTTTTCACACCATCCCTCACTCGTGGAGGGGAAAAAAAAAAAGAATTATGCGTATAGGGTATGGCATGTAGACATAAGAACCTAACTAATTTCCAACCCATCCTTTTTGATTTTTCATCTGTTAGAGAAGTGGTTGGAGGTCACATGCTTTTGTTCTATATTTAGGCTGCAGCCCAAGGTCATCTCCACTACAAAAGACATCTTTTGAGGTTTGTCTAGTGGTTCAGGCGAAACAGACAACTTTCAAAACAGGCCTGTGACACCTTTTTACGACTAGGACTGAATTTCAGTGGCACGTTAATTTTGTTTTCCTTTATCTTGACAGAACAACCAGCAAAGGATTCCAAGTTAGATCTGACTACATTAGAGAGGTGGCCCATTCTCAAGCAACCAGAGATGTTCAAGGGAGCTACAGCATTCTGATACTTTGTGCTTTCAGATGGGCAGAGGGCTGTGGGGGTCGTTCTGAGTGGGAAACAGCTGCTCTAACCCCTTCCCATAGCTTGTATAGTAGGATTCACACAGAAGACTTGTACCCAAGTGATAGAGGGGGTGTATGGTTTCTTGTCTAAAAACATAAGACAAAACACAGTGGCTTAACACATCCGTTTATTCTCTAGTTTCCGTTCATGACATTCTGTTAGTGTTTCTGCAGTTTGGTACCATGGGTGGGTTCGGGGGAGTGGGGTGGAGCTCTGGTCTGAACCAGGCTCACTGCATTTGCAGTCACTTGGGGACAGTTGGTCTAGAGGTTCCTCAGCTGAGATGTTTCATCTGTCAGTCCCCAGCAGGCTGAGCTAGGCTAGGCTAGTTTGCCTGGTAGCAGCCGGGTTCCAAGAAAGGAGTTATAAGCCCACCAAGCCTCTTGAGGCCCAAGCTTGAGGACACATCACGGTATTCCCACCAGCCCAGATTCAAAGGGTAGGAAAAGAGAGACTGTTTCTCAGTGGGAGGAGCTGCAAAGAATTCTGGTCCTTTTTGAGATTTACTGCCAAAAAGGTCTGAGGAAGATTCTGTTCACGAAAACGTAAATGTGAACTTAATGCCCCCTCTGAAGAACCCGACCAGTGCAGCTTTGGTGCATATTCAGACCAACACCTGGAATGACTACATCTGTGCAGTTCTATTGTAAAACATTAAAGCCCAAACAGTCTGCAAAGTATAACAAGAAAAACTTAAATCCGACAATTTAATACATCCAAAGTTCTGAATTTTAAATGAACATTTCATCATACCCAACAAAGTACCAAGTATCCATAATCTCCTGAAAACATGTTGTCATAAAATTCTTGATACAGTCAGGTGCTTAGTATTCTGAACGGTCTGAAGAGCTATGCAGGGTTTCCCTCTCACTGTGCTGGATTTCTTAAGAATGATTATGACACATCTCTTCATTGTCTACATGCAGGCACCAGACTTGGAGCTTTAAAATGCTCATCTCCATTATCCGTATCCCTGTCACATCGGGAGCTGTCGTCCATTTGCAGATCAGGGTCCTGAGGGCTAGAGGGTGAAGTAACTTTGCCGGGGCTAAGACCTGAACGCAGGTCTGATAATCAACGTTGCCGCTACACCCTCTAAGGCTGCCACCTTTTTCTGAAGGTAGCCAGTGATCTAAGGAGGATGGAAGATACTTGGGATCAACAGGGTCCCAGCTCATATGAGCCAGAACCCAGTGTGACATTTCCTCCTCAGCCTCATGAGAGGACACACTGTGTTAAACAAGAATCAAGACTCAGAGATATAGTTCCCCGCCATAGGCTGGGCTCCTATACCACCAGTTCAGTGACACACTTCCGTAATCTAAACCTGTGACCTTGGAAGGTGACAAATTACTGCTGGCCACAGCCTCTGGCTTTCTTTTAGCTGAGTCACAACCAACAGTATAATGGTGAGAATACCAAGAGTGTGCTGGCTTTCCACAGCTGTGAGCTTGTTCGTTCATGTCTTTTATTCCTCCTGGAATGCCTTTTTTGTCTAATGACACCAGATTCGTCCGACAGGACTTAGTGTGAATGTCGTTTCCTCCGTAAAATACTCCCAGTCCACCCAATTAAAGGGAATTAGTTCTGCTTCTGAGACATCACAAGAGTGGTGTGTATTCTTGTGATTAGAGTGCTACTCAAAGTAGGGCCATCCGGGACCAGACACAGAAAGAAACCGAGTAAACAATTAGGAATTATTAAGCAATCTGACAGTAATTTTACGTCTGCTACACTTCATTTTTTTTTTAAACTGGCCTTGTCTTTGTCTATTTTTTTTAGCAAGTCATATTTATTGTGTTTTAAAAAATATCGGCCTATGATAGATTCAGAATTTTTTCAAAAATGGATCCACACGACAGATCCTTTATCTTATGTATTCCCTTCCATCTCGCATTGCGGTTAATTTGCATATCTGCCTGGTCACTAGCTGTCTAGCTGCCTTTTTCATTTGCCAAAGCTGACATCACAGTGTTTTTTTGTTTTGTTTTGTTTAGGGGCGGGGGGATCACGAGCTCAACAGGTGACATTGATAGAAATGGAGTTGAGATTCTGTAGTCTTACACGTAAAGTGCCCTTTTTCATATTCTCTATGAAAAACAAAGGGTTACTGTCTTGTGTTTAGCCCACAGTTATTTTTATTGCAGGCCAGTGCTCCAGAAGGGAAAAAACAGATTCCTTACCTTTACTTGGTGACTCATTCTCTCAGGCCTCATGGCATTGCTCATCATAGAAAGAAAAATCCACCTCACAGCTGCATGATTGTTTTGTAATGAAACACGATATCACTTTATCTTCAAACAAAGCAAGGCCCAGGTCACCGGGGCTACAGACTTATTAATGGACTCAGCATCGAGGCATTTGGGAGAGGCTGCCAGCCTCTTTATTTTTTCTGCTGGGCTTGCCGTTCAGATCAAAAGTTAGGCAGCGATCACGCAGAAGCGACCATTGG
The DNA here is from genome assembly GCA_004027555.1 of Craseonycteris thonglongyai. NCBI lineage: Eukaryota > Metazoa > Chordata > Mammalia > Chiroptera > Craseonycteridae > Craseonycteris > Craseonycteris thonglongyai. The sequence continues at coordinate 7,273 of PVKE010022088.1, forward strand.
GAATGCCACTCTGATAAGCCGGCTGAGTCATTTGCCACTTGAGGAGAAGTCACCATTTCAGAGATTAGATACATGTAATTATATAGTAGCAGCGATCCTCATTGCTTAGTTTCTCTCCTATAGCTTTCCCCTTTAAGCTTGACTCAAACTAGAGCAGGCCCTCATTCTCAGCAGATACCTAAGGATCAGCAAAGTTGGTCATCTTAAACTCTGCTCATCTCTTGTTTTGAATATAACCAAAATAAAGACAGTGATACCTGGAATCAAACACTTTTTGTAGCTCTGAATGTGACAGAAACAGGAAATGTATCCACATCACTGTTGCCAACTCTACCTAGTGAGTTTTGTTCTGTTCTTTCCTTATATTTCTTTTTGGCAATGAATAAGTGATTCACTAGGTTGGTGAAGAAAGAAAGACAAAAGCAACTGTGAAGTCATTTCAGGGTCATGGCATGAACTCGCATTAGAAAATGACAGCCATGCTTCCATCCATTTATCTCTCTAATTCCCCATTATTTAAGGAGGGAGTTGGGAAGATCTGGTGCTTAGAAAAAGCAAACAAGTGAAACTCCTCTAAACTCGATTGGAGCTGGAGAGCTGAAAAGCATAACATCTAGACTGAATAATAACCGTGCTTAAGGCAAATTTCAAAGAACAGCGGTGAACTTATCAATTACCAAATTATTTTTCCTAAAATTTTGAAAAATCTATGCAGTTCTGACACCTGCCTCCAATTTGGTTAGTCTTGTTTTTCTATTTTCCTCGCCTCGAAAAAGTTGATTTCATCATTCATAATTTACCTAATGTTCTCTGAATATCACTCCTTCTAAAAGGCAAAGTAATTTCCCATAGGTACTGTGTATTAATGATCTAATAAACAGATTGTTACAAATTATACTTCCAGTTGCCATGACAGTAGTGACCACACAAAAGTCATGAATGACTGCCAACACAAAACACAACCCAGGTGTGACTCTTTTATAGGGCATGTGTACTCAGGAAGACTTATCTTGGGTATGTACTTATAGGTGTAAGGCTATAAGATGCATAGCCAGCCGTACCACCTATGAGCTTTGTCACAATCTAGTACCTAAGGGCTACTTCCTCTTTTCTTTTCCATTTGTCATTACTTAATGAAGTAAGAATCTCAGATTACAAAGTTTGCAAGACCTGAGTCAAGAATCCCTACTCCTGTTGCCTATTATTTGTCAGAAGTCTCATGAACTGCAGACGTGGTAGAAGCATGCTGATGGGTGTGAATCCCCTGAATTACTTTGTCATTCACTTTTTTGCTCTCTGCTTCCTCTCAAAAGTAGGAGTCCTGTGGTACAAGGGACCTGGCCTTTTGTGTCCATACCGTACCCCCTAGAGTCTAGAACAATGCTTAGCACAGAATGTACTCACACAGTTTTTACATGAATGATTGCATTTTGGGAGAGATGACTTTCAAAGACTTTTGAAAAGCACCATTATTTGTCATTTCCCTGTAGTTGAATACCAAGGAAATTCCTACATCCCTCCTGGGCTTTTGTGACCCCGCCTAACAGAGCAATGCTTATGCCTTTGAAGCTTCTGACCACAGATTTAAATGAATGTCTTCAAATACCCCACAAAAATGCGAAAGGTGAACCAATGAAGTAAAAGCAAGTTAAAGAATAGCTAAGATTTACAGAAACATTGACTCAATTTAGTATGCCATTTCATTAAAATAACACATACATTTACATATCCTTGGCTGTGTGATTTTTAAGCACTCTGGAACACTATTATACTTGTAGGCTACTGATGATATTTCCCACAAAGAGAGGCACAGAGTTTGAAGAAATCTTAGAAATCACGTGGTTCCCTGCCTGGTTATTATAGATATGGAAACAGACCCCAAGTCGCCAGCATTACAGAGTAAGTAGAGTGGACCAGCTCTGCTCGCTCTCTGCCCAGAGTGACTTTAACCACATGACACTGATCAACAGAAGGGAGAAAGCAGAAGTACTCACTGCAGGACAGATTTCTACACCGATGCTTGTCACACAGACTGCGTACTTCTGGACCTTTTCTGATTTCGGAGCACCGTGATTTGGTTTGTGAAAATGTATATGCAAATTGTATCAGGTCAAGCTCTGCTCTCCCTTCTAGTTCTCAGAAGAGGAACACAGGACGTAGTGCTCTGTTATCACACATCACTCCACACTCACTGACTGAGAATGATCACCAACGCACCACTGTCTTTCTACCGCGTGGGGCCCTCAGAGTAGCCCTTGCTGTTCTCGGATGGTCCAATGTTACTTCCGTGCCCACCGTGCTGGTAGATGCCTGGAGGTCAGGGAGAGCCGCAGGAGAGACTTGATGGCTGGTGTTTCCCACTGCCTCTTAACAGATCTTTCTAGATGAAGAATGGGAAATTTAAAACACTGACACCAACCGTCAGCTCTCCTCCTAGCACTGAGTATTTTCGTTTCTGTTTTAAGTGCTCGACTCTTGGCCGTGTGGTCTGCCATTATCCGCGCACCCCACGGGCTCTTAGGGGAGAGAGAGGAGCCACGGACCAGGCTGTGTGCAAGGCTTTCGGTCAGCTCCAGGCATCAGCAGCTAGAACAGCCTCTTCCACAGCCCAAGCAGGAGTGTCCCTATACAGCTTCAGGGGTCACTGGTTAAAATCCCAAAGCAGAGTCAAATACGGGGTGACCATTGTTCAGGACCCATTAAGTATTAATAATAGGAAGAAGAAACATTGCCATCGCTCCCAACAAATGGTGGAAAGTTGGAAGAATCTTGTCATCTATGGTTCAGAATATTATTGGAGCTTACAGAATGTCTTCGGCAGTGAGAGTCTTCCAAAAGTTCCTTTTCACGATATTTTTACTTTATTTAGACTTTGTCTTTGTCCAAAGAAGGTCAATGGCGACTTACAAGTAAACCATAGGACACGTAACAACATGGATAAAGTATAAATAAAATATGAAAAAGCAACAGGGGTACAATGTTATTGGAATAGAAACCATTTCCTCCAATAAAATTTCTTTAAACAAATAAAAATGTTGAAACGTACTGAATGCTATTCTCTTTTTATATTAAGGTAATTCATTCACCATATAGTTAGTGAGCAAGGCAGGAATATAAAAGTCGTATGATATGATAGAAGGAGAATGAATTATGAAGACTATGGTTCAAAATCATAGATAGGTTCTGCCAGTTTCAGATGAATCTATAAGCCTCAGTTTCTTTAACCTTAAAATGAGGTTCAAGCATACTTCATAAGATTGCTTTACAGAAAACAAAACTACAGAGCTATACATAGGGTATAAATCCGTTTCTCAATAAGCCTGCAATCTAAGTAAGAAGAAAATTATAATCTAGAGGGGAAAAGTGATGAGTATCCTAAGAGTTACAGATAACACATTTGAGAATTCAGAAGAAAGATTTTACATCTAGCTTAGGACCAGAAGAAAGATTTCATGCAGGATGGTGAGTGGTGGGGGGTGTCTTAAAGGACAAGTGAGATTTTGTATTGTAGATGGGCAAATAGCCAGTTGAGATAGAACCCCCCAATTCCACTTCCTAATGTATTAGAATGGAATCAAATCAACAGAAAACCCACCCTAGCCCTAGTCAAACCGCTATTTAGGGGAAGTTAGGGGAAGCGACTTTTCATAACCACTTCATGTAATGAGTCACTCCATGGGTTAGAAGAGGTCTAAGTCCACCTGAGGACTACTTTATGTTCCTCTGTATTTGTTTTAAGAGGGAAAGTAACTGCCCTTTAAACAGAGCCCTGAAAATACCCTGCCCTGCTCTCCCAAGCCCCCAGCCTTGTCCACAAGTCTCGCAGCAAGATTGGCATCAAACAGAAATCCGACTATAGATTTGCGCATCGAAAGTCACTATTTACTTGCCTTTTCCACTTCAGTCACAGGCCACCTAAAGCAAAAGGTTCAATACTAACTTCTATCGGAAAGAATATCTTTGGTTCCATACTCCTTCAAATTGCAATCACTTAGCTTTACTGTATGTTTTGTGTGTTGTGTTGTGTTTTGTTTTTGGCTAATGACAGAAGCTTTTAAACCACATTTGGATGTTCAGATTGGGGACTTTCAGTGATCTGCACCCTTTAAAACACATCTCATGTTTGAAAAAGAAACAAAGAAAAGAGTACTAGAAAAAAATGCAAGGTGTTAGGAAGAATCAATAGGCAGGAGTTGGAAGAAGGCAAAAATGAATCTGTTGTAAAATGAAAAGTTTTGTGGGAGATCCAGGCACGATACGGGTCCTACTCGAATTCTCTTTCTCTCTGGTATGTTACCAAAAAAAAAAAAAGAAGAAGAAGTGATTCTCAGGGGGAGAGTAACACAGAAAGGACAGAGGAAAATAGCTGGCCCAGGGCCACGGCTTACCATTCACCACAAAATGAGATTCTTTCTGTTGCTCAACGGCCGCTGTATTGTTCCAAGCAGACATAGGCTCTGCTCACACCGAGTCATTTATAAGGAAGAGACTGAAGACATAAGGAAGAGATCTAGACACATAGCTCTGAAGACAGTGCAAAGCCATAAAAGTCAAACTGCATTCTAAAATATTGTTAAAACAAAAACTCTGTATAAACCAAACTAGCCACCACATCCTAGCAACAGCTTGCTCACTTCAAACAAAACAAGATATAGCAACATCTAATTATAAAAATCCCTAGTCTTTGTGAGGGTGGGTTTTAATGGGTAATTAATCTACATGTGTGCAAATGGTGTGGACATTAATTTCTCCTTTTAGAAACCGAGAATCCCAAACTAGGATCAGCCACTTAGGCTGTTGTGGAATAAAGACACCCCGTTTTAATTCTCCTTACACAAAATGTGACTGGAGACAATAAATGATACCTGTCATCTGCCTGGGGAAAATCCCTTATGAGATCAACAGTGTAAGGGTCTTAGTGGGAAAAACGCCACCTGCCTGAAAGCAGAGGTCAAGTTTAGTTTTATTTCGATGGTTGACTGTGTCTTTATTCCAAAAGCCAACCTGGCTTTTCAAGTTACATTCAGACTCGTCCTTCTCTTGCCTCCCCCAAGTCAAAAAGGCGGGAGGCCTGAAAACTATCCAGGTACCAAAAGAGGGTGAGGACGGACTGCCGGGATCAGAGAAAATCTGGTCATGTTTCTTCCTGTTGTGTTAGAAACTGTCTCTAAAGGGGAATCAGGCAGGTGTTGTTTGTTGGTCGTCTCTTTTTCTCTTTTTCCTTCAGATTATGGCTAAGACCATGCCATGTATTCCTAGGATCTCCAAACTCTCTACGGGGATACTTTTTGTGGAATCCACAGAACGCCCTATCTGTCAAGGGCCCTACAAAGGTACAGAGGGGAGGGGTACAGTTGGCAGTCACCCTGGACGTCTTTGGGGTCTTTTAGTAATTTCCAGTTTAGTGGTTAAGCGCTGAGCTGTGACTACCAGGTATATCTCAGGGGTGTCCAAACCTTTAGTTTCCTTGGGGCCACAATGGAAGAAGAACTGTCTTGGGCCACACATCAAACACACTCACATTAATGACAACTGATGAGCTTTAAAAAAGAAAAAGAAAAGAAAATCACGCAAAAAAGTCTTATAATTAACCCTTTTAGTGCTACGCGCGATATATTGGCTTTTGCATCTCGGACGAAAAGTGCAGCGGGCTGATGTATCGGCTCACACACGGACCATTAAATGACCCTTCGCATTTCTCGCTAGTACCGATGGCAGAAGGTAGCACTGTTAAGAAAGTTGACTAATTTGTTGGGCCACATTCAAAACTGTCCTGGGCCGCAGGTGGAACAAGCTGGAGCTATGACAAGGGGGTAGTGAAAAGAGGGTGTGTTACTGTGATGGGATTATCTGTAAAAGCTTTAAAATTATAGTACCCTTTTTGTTGGGAGGAGGGGGCAGGAAAGGAGGAGAGAATCAGAGAGCAGGATATGGTTCTCAGGTTGAAAAGAAAACCTTTTAAAGTCAAGGGAAGACGGAGGAGAAAAATCATACCACCTATCAAGAGCATTATTTATCATAATCCCCATTTTGAAACTAAGGAGGTTGTTTATAAATAATGTCTGGATTTTTCCCTTGCAAGCACATGTACTTCTTAACTTTGGACTTTCTCGCTCAGAAGTACTCTTTCCTGGTGTCCAGTGCTTTCGAAGTCACTTTTGGATGTTGACTTTTATTTAGTTAAAATACACTTTACTATTCAGAGCAAAATTGAACAGAAGGCAGAATTTCGATGTCTGCATTTCTCCACCCCACCCCCAAACTTTCACCAGTATCAATACCCCACACCAGAGTGGTATATTTGTTACAACGATGAAACTACATTGACACGTCATTATCCAAAGGCCATAGTTTTTATTAGGGCTCGCTCTTGATGTTGTTTGTCCTATAGATTTTGAACAATATATAATAACATGTATCCACCATGATAGTATCACTGCCCCCTCCTAAAAAAGAACAGTTTCACTTGCCCCCCCCCAAAAAAAAATTCCCTGCTTTCCTATTCAGCCATCACCTCCAAAGGATGTTTACTGGTAAAAGTAGTTTTTCAATCAATATTTATAAGCATGGACAAGACCCCGCTTCCCGATTATAGACCAGTATTAAATTAAGTAGCTGTTGCCCACTTGAAAAACAAAAGTATTCGTCAACAGAAGGCACAGCAGCAACCAAAATGCTTTCTTAGTGGAAAGATTAACAAAAAAACATAGTGTTATTTAAAAGCAAAAAAAGGGAAAGCTGGGATGGCTCAGTGGGTAAAGCGCTCGCTTTGAAGCCCCGAGGACCGAGGATCGAATCCTGTCCCCGGCCCATGCGGACCCACATGCTGAACTGGGGAGTGCCCCCAGTTCAGTTCTTGCCGGGGCCTATGCGGAGGCTCCCTGCCCAGTTCCTGCCCTGCGCAGCCCTGTGCCCGCCTGTGGAGTGAAACTATATGGAGAACTAATGTCAACTATGGAGACTGCTCTGGGCCCTCCCCCTTCTCTCTGTCTCTCTCTGTCTCTGTTTCTCTCTGTCAAAAATCAATAAAATAAATCTTTAAATAAAAAAAATAAAATAAAAAAAAAGCCAAAAAAAAAGTAAGAAACCAAATGGGAAGAGAATAGAATGCAACCATGCTACTCTTAAAATTTATAGAGCTTTTCCTGTCTCTGGATTTCCTTTTGAACCCTGGTTCTAGTCATAAGGGACCAACCATTTTCCCACTGTTTTCATATTTCAACAGCTCCCTAACCTAATATTTTGCATTTTTGTACATTTTCAAAAATCCAGTACTGGGCGTGAACAGAATGAATGCTCAACTCAGGAACGTTGTCTTTAGAAGATGAACCGATGGGCACATTGGCAACCGCAAAGCGCAAGAGAAGAAAATGAGGTTCTATTTTTTTTCTCTCTCTCTGCAAAACTTCCTTCCCTATTTGATCAGGGACAGCTAGCTTGAATTTACCGGAAAGTACATATGAGCAATTCTTTGGAATGAGACCTTTCTCACAGAACGTTACACTGGCCTGTGACATCAGCATTCCGATTGAGTCACAGTCGGGTCACCACCCCTTTCTCCCAGGAGACCTGAGGCTCCCATAAGCCAGGGCGGCTCAGGTAGGGCCTAAGGGGTGGGGGTGGGGGGAGTGGGCAGCCACACAGGAAACGTCTTTGACTACTAGAAGCACTGGTGACAATTGCCGCTTCGGGCTAGTTGCCAGAGAGAGAGAACATTTTCTTTGAAAGAGAGCTTCCTAAGAGGGAAGCAGTGCTTTGGAAGTAAAAAAATAGAGAAAAGGGGAGCTAAATATAAGGTGATGGAAAGAAAGCTACCTCTGGGTGGTGAACGCATAACACACAGACGAAGTCCTATAGAATGATACACCTGGAACCTATGTCATTTTTACTAACCAATGTCACCCTCAGAAACTCAACAATTAAAAAAAAAAAATAACACGAAGCTCAACAAAAACAACGGCAACAGCTAATCATCACCTTGCACGTTATCACCAGCCACGGATGCAAAGGGAGTGCATCAAATCAGCGCTCCCTTTAGCGCGCCTCTGGCAGCCGAGCTGGGAGAGCCGGAGGTCTGAGCTGTCAAAGTCACACCAGGGCTCCTAAACCACAGAGGCTCAATGAACTTGAACTTCCTGCGACAGGAAGAACGGGTGTCCCCGCCGGGCCCGAGCTCGTGCTAATCTCCTGCACCTCTTGGAGGGAAGGCACTGGGGCAGCCGAACCCTCCTCGCAGGAAAAGTCTCCGAACACGTCCAAACGTCCGATGCGCGGGGATCCGAGAGCCATGCCCCGCGCACGCCCCCGCTCGCGCGCGCCGCTCCCCGCGGCTCCCGGCTCTCAGGAGTTAACGGGACCCCCGGGCGCCCCCTGTACCGGAGCTCCGGGGCGGGGACGGGGACCTGGGGATCGGGCCCGGGAGCCGGCTGTCCGTGCGCCCCACTCCCCGCCCGCGGCGGCCAGGACTGGCTCCCCGTGCAGGTGGAGCGGCCACCAGCTGCGCCCCCTACCTTCTTCACTTTGGCCTCCAAGTCCATGTTCATGCGTCACGCGGCTGCCTTCTCCGGCCCCGGGATCTCAGTGCGCCCAGGCGCTGGCTCTGCCGCGGGTACTTAGGGAGGTGTCGCCCTGGTGCAGTGAAACTTCCGCTGCCCAGCCCGCTGCAGCCGGCCCGCCGCCGCCGTGGGGACCGGGAACAAAGAGGCCCAGGCAGCCAATGGCAGCTGGGCAGCGCCGGGGCAGCCGCCAATCACCGAGCGCCTCACGCACCTTAGCGGCTGGCAAGGTGAGGGGCGGGGCCGGGGATGGGGCGGGGCCCTGCAGGGAGCCTTGGGGCGCACCCCCCTCCCACTTGCCAAGAACTGGGGCTCAGCTTGCCTCCAGCTGCAGATGCAGAAGAGCTCTTTCCACTCGGGCACCGTGGGCCTGTGTTTCCCGCGGACCTCAGCTAGGTGTCCTGGAGAGTCTTTACTACCCCATCGGTTTACTTTCAGGGCCAGAAGAATGGCAAGAGCTTGCCAAGCTGGTTAGGGATCTCTGTGGTGGGCATCGCGCTCTCATCATTTCACTCTTGAGGTGTAGAGATGGCCTTTTTCCTCCCATGCTTTGCGCCATAGTCCCATCTCCTGGCAAGGACCCTCCCTCGCCCCATCCCATCGTCTTGACGTCAATGAAGATTCTTGTTTTCGGAGCATTTGATTATTCAGAAAAATGGAGAGGGGTGTGCATCCCTGCAGGGACAGGTGGTGTCCCGCCTTTGAAAGTCGAGGCTTGTTCTCTGTCCCTGCCATGTGAAGTGGCGTCAGTTGCTCCCCGTGTCTCGTGCCTTTGAGTTTCATGGGTCTAACAGGCACGGGATCTGTTTCCTGGCCTAATTCAGGAGAGATTGCAATGAACACCATCAAGCTGGTAGCTTGGGAAGGAATCTAGGGACTGAGTCTCGGGTTCTCGTTTCGCAGGAAACTGAGGACACCAGCGACGCAGGGACGTGCCCAACGCCTTAGTTTAGTCTCTCAGAGCAGAGCTTGAACTGGTGAGTCCTTACGCAGAACCTTCCTTCAGTATGTTCCATACTGTAAACACAGTGTTTTGACTAAGTACAAAAGAAGAGTCCCCCCACCACACCCCTTTTTTCCCCAGTTTGTTGTTATGACAACATTATAGTTGGTGGAGAGTAGGTGATTTCCTAATCTGGCATCTACTTTTAAAATGAAAAAAAAAAAGGAACAGTCCCAAATAAAGTACATATTTGAGTCCAAATGCTTTAGCCCTGTTACCTCTGAAAATCTGGTAACTGAAAACACCCAATATTTATTTGAGCCAAAGCTTTTAATACTATGCTTACTTGGCTATTTGTGAACATCATTCGACAGAACATTGATTTCGAATGTGCATGTTTTCCTTAGCCTTTTAATAAATTAAAAACAGAACGACCAACATGGATCATGAAGTTTTCTTCTCACTCAGTGAAAGTAAAACTTTTCCATCCCATTTTTGCAAATCACCCTAAAACATGGGGCCCCCACCAAGTTTACCCAGAGTAAGCTCCAATGAGACATGAGGTTTCTGACAAGGCAATTTGGTCTCTTTCAGGGAGATTAACAGATGGGAAAATATCCAGTAATACAGTTTAAAAAGGCATCAAACAAAGTTTGTAACATAAACTTTGGGCTTATTTGGTGGAATTTCAGAGAGGACAGTAAGAAAAAGATCTGGATACGTTTTTTTGGGTTTTTTTTTATACATCAAATTCTTCTCTTCTCTTTCCAGCCAACCCTCCCAGCATCACTTTGTGTGTATATCATTGTCAAAAGTGGAAGTTGAAATTCAGTGGTTTCTATCTGGACTCATTATTGTGCCAATTACCGTAATTTTCAGTGTATAAGACAATACCTTTGTCTAAAGTTGTTAGACCAAAAATTGGGGGTTGTCTTATACACGGGAGTAATCCATGTATTGATTTTTTTAATGTTGGGTTAGAAAAGTAGGGGTCATCTTATACATGGGGGCATCTTATACATGGGAAAATATGGTACATAGAAAATAAAATTGAGGTAGAGAGTGCTAAATTAGACAGCTTAGATTGTGAGTCTTTATTCAGCTATTAAAGTGTTTAGCTACATATTAAGGCACTAGAACTTGGTAGCTGATGACAGAGGAATAAATAGAAGACAGCACACATGTTTCTGGCCTAATTATCTATGTAGATGGTTCAGGAAAAGAGGAAATATAGGATGAGGGGCAGGGTTTTGTTTAGTTTTGCTTGTGGGGGAGGGGGGAATAAAGTGCACAGTGTTGACCATATTGAGCTTGAAGTAAATTATCTAAATGTAAATCTTAGAGAGGAAACCTGGAGTGCAATGGTGAATGAGGGGCCAATATCCTAAATAGTTAAATAACTGAAAGCCATGGACGAAATCAGGTCAACATGGAAGACGACAAAATATGAGAGCTTCGGGGACGACAACTGAGCAAAGCCGAACAAGAGAAACAAAGGAAGGAGACGGGGCTAGTCAGAAGGTAAGAAAAATGAATTTGGAGTTGAGTCCCAGCAGCCAAGAGAGGAAACGCAAGAATTAGTCACCTGTCAAATCGTAGAAGGTCAAATGCCCACTAGATTTAACAAAAAGGCAATCGTTGGTAAACTGGGGAAATGCTAGCTATGAAATACATGAAATACGCTGGCCCAAGTAAGGTGATAGTGAGGGGGAATAACCAGTGATATTAAAGAGAGAAAAAATATTGGAATTGGTAGATTGGTTTGAAGGGCAGGCCTCTTGAGTGACTCTTGAGCTTCCATTCTGGGTGATTGGTATGAAGGATATCCCTTACTCTTTGAGGGAAGAAGCAGAAGCGAAGGAAGATTGAGAAAGATAATGGGTTTCCTTGTGCCCATATTGATTTGGCAAAGGCAATGGGATCTGGGTATGGTGATCAAAAGAAAGATCTGCGCTCAGGATACAGGTGACTGATTATGAATACACAGGCACACACACATGCATGTGCACAAATACGTATGTGCGTGGAAACATGCACACACAGTACACATACTGTCAGCACCTGGGAAAGGAAACAGCAACGGGAAACTTCATAGCAGCAGAAGTGAATTTTCAAAATCTGCTTCCTCCATTATTAATGTGGTCCCAGGAGCTCTCTTTAGAGACGTTAATCATTTATTCACATCTGTTAGAAGCATCCCTGTGTTACTGATACAGCTATTATTGTTCATTAGCAGCTGGCATAGGGTTACATATGGTTTGACATCTCAAAGCAAACTATGACCTGTAAAGAGAGTTTTTATTGACCAAACATTAGGGGTTGGCTAAGTAAATGATAAACGATCCATAGAACAGATTCATGGTAGGCATTGAACAATAATAGTTGAAAAGTTTTAGAACAGTAAACACATATAATGCTATGCTAATAAAATAGAATATAGAATTGTATATACATTATGCTCACCACCCTATGAGGGCTGTCCAGAACGTATCCAGTCATGTAAATTGAGAAACAGAGGCTTTTCTGGCTGGATTTTTTTCCAGACAGCGCTTGTACAAAATACCCATGAAAAAAAAAAAGAACGCAAGGAAAATACACTAAAATGTCAGTAGTGATTTGTCTTTGATTGGTGGATTCATGGGAATTCCTTCCTTCCTTTCAAAAAGGAATTCCATGATAAGTGTGACATATTTCTGAATGGAAAAACCTAATTTAAAAATATATTATTCAAAGCATTTATGGAATATGCGGTGAGTGCAATAAAGTTTTCATTCTCATTCCAAACCCACATGAAATGGGAAGCCAGGATGGCTCAACAGGTTAAGTGCTTATTTTGCAGCTCCAGGGACTGAGGATTGAATCCCCCACCTACCTGTGTGGAACGAAATCATGTCAAAAACTGATGATGCACAACTATGGAGACCGCACTGAGCCCTCTCCCTCCTCTCTGTCTCTCTGTCTCTGTCAAAAACAATAAAATAAATCTTAAAAAAAAGAATACATAAATAAGGTGAGAGATACTGTTGCAACTTCTTTGCAATATATAATGTACTGTCACATCCTTTGCCAAATATAATTATTCGATCTTCTAAGAGTTTCAAGTCTCAGTTCAAAGTCTAGTATCTGTCCTCTAAACCAAGTCTGGGTGAGGATGGTCCTTGGGTGTGGTTAATTGGTTACACTTAGAAAGTGCGTGGCCCAAGAATTTGGACAACATATAGTGGGAAAGCCCTGTTCCGTGAGGTCTGAGGCTTTAGCAGGGAGTGTTGAAGAGACAGCACAATGGTTGTCAGCCAGAATCCTGTGGAGATGTGTTTGTACACCTGGTTGATACGGGATGTTGGCAAGGATATCCACATAGGATCTCTCTGTGTGTTCGTTCCACATGCACTGGTTTGAACTTCCTCACAGCATGGCAGCTGGGTTTTAAGGGTGAAGATCCCAGAGGGCAACAGAGGGCAGAGTGTGACATCTTTCTGAACAGCCTGTGCAGTGGAAGGTTAACTTTGCAGACCTGGGGGGTACAAACCCTGCACATTCTGAATAAACACTGGCCCTGACTGGCTCCTAGGAGGTAACCTCTAAACCCTTGGAATATGCTGACAAGAACCACCTTGTATACCTGGAAGCTTAGGGCTCACCAGAGAGTTGGTTCTAAAAATGGGGCTTGTGTGAGGGCATTGGCCCATGCCCTATTGGCTTGATCTCTTGAGCAGCTGTAGATGGAGGAACTAAGGTCAGCCCATCAGGTTCTGCTTACCTGTGTGGGTGACCGCTGCTAATGACATTAGACACAGAGGCTCAGGGGAGCTTCCCCATTCAACGGTACTTCCTGAATATTATCACACATCACTACTGGGAGCGTGCAGTGCTCTGCTTACAATTCTACTGGGAGAAGGTGGATGGAAACACATGTCTAATCTCTCCCCCAGATTGAGAAAATCTCTATATATTAAAGTCTATTTTTCACCTAAACCTAGGGTAGTGCAGGATCTCTTTTGAATCACTAGATGAATTTAGAAATGATATAAAAAGCAGATGGGAAAGATTTGTCTGCTTCTCCCACACGTCGATGTTAAATGTTAACAATGATGCTCAGTATATACTCATTACTTTCCAAGGCAAACAAAGGAAATGTGATGTAAAAGGATTGTAGAATAAAAGTATGAGACGTTTAGCCTTAGAGTTTATTGAGGCAATTGGCTAGGAATCCCTGTGTGTCTTGGAATGAAGACTTTTACATCCTTTTGAAAACAAATATTTTCTTGTGGGCAAACTCAGGGCATGCTGAGTGGTATTTATGGAATTACTGTCGATGGCAGCCTGCTTCTTGGGAAGAATGCTTCATAACAATAAGCAAAGATGGCTTTTTAAATTTTTCTCAGTCAATAAAACAGTTGCGCAAACCTTCTGTGGATAAAGAGCTATAGACTGAATATTTGTGTCACCCTCGAATTCATAGGAAACTTCAACCCCACAGTGATGGTGTTAGGAGGTGGGACCCATGGCAGGTGACTAGGTCATGAAGGCAGTGCCCTCATGAATGGGCTGAGTGCCCTCATAATAGGGACCCCAGAGAGCACCCTTCCCCTTCTGCTGTATGAAGACACAGGGAGAGGACAGCTAACTCTGAACCAGGAAGCAGGCTCTCACCAGACTGCGCATGCCTTGACCTTGCACTTAGTTAGCAGTCTTAAGAACTGGGAGGAGGAGGAAGCCAGGATGGCTCAGTGGGTTGAGCACTCGCTTTGCAGCCCGGGCTCCCAGGATCAAGTCCCGGTCCTGGCCCGTGTGGACCCACATGCAGAACTGGGGTGAGCTTCCCATGCGTGGAAGGCTGCTAGCGGGCTCCTGCCCTGCATGGCCCCCATTCCCCTGTGTAGAATAAAACCATGCCCAAAACTCATGATGTGCAACTATGGAGATGGCTCTGGGTCCTCCCCCTTCTCTCTGTCTCTCTGTCCCTCTGTCAAAATAAGAAATAAACAATAAATAAATAATTAAATAAATAAGAACTGTGAGGAATAGATGTTCTTTAAGTCCCTCGCTCTACAGTATTTTTGTTAGAGTTGTTGAAAGGACAAAGACAAGAACTATGCAAAATACAATCCAATATTCATTGCCTCACCTTCTTTGAGCTAGCACAGCAATTTCTTTTCTAGAGAATGTAATCACGATTTTTTTTTTGACGAGGTCACCAGGACAGTGTCTCAGTGCAGAAACTAAGTGGTTAAGTTGTATGTGTGGGTCCTCCCAGGCCCAAAGCTCACAGACATTTTCATTCTATGTGAATGATAACACACCACCTTGCTCCCATGAGGTGTTACTACTTAATAGTAAAACAATAATTGGGCTTTATAGCAAAACATTCTTCTCTCTGTTACAGTGTCCTTCAATACTTTTTTTACTTTAAAAATCTGCACAAGATCTCATTTTTTAACCTGCTTTCCCGTGGGCATACTGTATTCCAATGGCTAATGGAAGTGAGCCCTTTTAGGATTGCCTCTTAGTTGTAATATAAATACGAGTCTCTGGTAAGCCTCAGTGTGAACAAAAGCTACTCACTTCCTTTTCATAAGTCGAATCAGCCCTAAAAAGGAATGGCCTCCATCTATTGGTGATTATTTTTGTGGATTGCTGCAGAAACAGCTGAATAAGGAGGAAAATCAGTTGCAGTTCTGAAAGAGATGTAGATTTTGTTCACTTGAAACTCAGGCTTTTAAGCCCTGGATAAAAACCTAGCCTGGAATGCATTCTGAAAGGCTTCTCCCATAAGGGGATGTAGTAATTCCCAGATGCCTGTCACTTAAACAAATGGATTAGTCAAAATAACGACGTGAGAGATATGCCGAATAAGGCCAACTTGCTCTTTTTTGGATGCGTGAACAGTAAGTTGTGCAATAAAATTTCCATCATATTTCATCTCTTTGTGATAGACCACAGAAGCTGTATTCATATGCACACAAGAAATTCCAAGGATGACAAAGGTGAATGAGTTACTTGACTATTTTTTTAAGGTTACAGAGAAATGAAATCTTAGCAGTCCATTCATGCTTCTTGTTAAGATTTTATTTCTTTGTAACTTTAAAAAATAAATACCTATTTATATTCAAAATATGTACACAGTTAATCTTACCCTGTTGCTTCAGCTTTTGGTGAATTAACAAGAAATAAACTATTTCCTGATACATTTCACTGCCTACAGCAGTCTACTAATTACATGCAATTTAATTGAAATCAATTTATTTCTTCCTGAAAGCTCATTTCTCTACTACTCAAAACAGTATATAGCTCCAAATGTAAGATTATCTTCTGTCTTTCAAGTTCTAGTATGAAAAGAATAAGTAATAGGAAATAAAGAAACAACTTATTGATTCAATTAATGCAGCTAGAAGCTACAGACTTAAAAAATAAGATATGTATAAGCATGTTTACCACAGCTCTGTTCATAATTGCAAAAACACCGGAAATAACCAAAATGTTCAGTATTATTAGAAGAGAGAAATAAGTTGTTTATATTCACACAGTGAAATTCAACATTTAAAATGAATGAACTACAGGTGTATCCATCAACACTGATGAATGTTATATATAATATTGCATTTGAACAACTGGATAACTCCATTTGGAAAGAAGATAGTTAGATCCAGTCTTTATACTATATACTGGTAAAAACTCAAAGATTTAAATGAAGTCATTTAAGTACTAGAAGAAGACATAGGAGATTTTTTTTAAATATACTTGGATTAGGAAAGTATATTCTAACTTAGACTAAAAATCATAGCTATTTTAAACCAAATTAATTACATTAAAAAAAATTCTTCATGGCAAAACCAGCATATGCAAAGTGAAAAGACAAATAAGAAATCAGAGAGAAAAATTGTTACTTCTGTCTAAGAATTAATATGCTAGGAAATTTTTTTTTTAAGTCTCAACAATCTACAAAAAAAAAAAATGTGCAGAGGAAATGAAAAACTATTTCAGATTTGCAAAGGACCCTAAACATAAGAAAATCTTACACATCTTTACTCATCACAAAACAGTTGTAAATTAAACTACAACAAGATGCAGTTTTCACCATTAGATTATCAAAAATCTACTTTTACGCACACATGGAAAGTGACAGAGGTTATTATCTGCAACATTGTATTAGTAAAATATTAAAGAATGTCCAAGTGCCTATTAATCAGGCACTGGTTATAAAGAGCTATGGGAGATGTCCATCACAGAATATTGTGTAATTACAAAGAATAATAAAGTACTCTGATTACAGCTATGGAAAGAGCTATATGTGATGAGTTAGGTACTTTCCAAATTTAGATTGTGGTGGAAATGAGAATACAGTTGGGTTTGCTTATGTTGGATAGACTCAAAGAAAGTGAATACCTTTGGGGACATAGGTTGACTGAACGGGGGAGTAAGTAGGGCTATTCAGTATATTGTACTGTATTGTTTTGACCGTTAAACCCCGTATCTGATACCTACTCAGATGAATTAAGAGACCCACAATGATACAAAGGAACAAAATGCAGAAGAATAAATACAGCATC
The DNA here is from genome assembly GCA_004027555.1 of Craseonycteris thonglongyai. Taxonomy (NCBI): domain Eukaryota; kingdom Metazoa; phylum Chordata; class Mammalia; order Chiroptera; family Craseonycteridae; genus Craseonycteris; species Craseonycteris thonglongyai. Next base: position 24,321 of record PVKE010022088.1, read on the forward strand.
ATTGCTTTTGTGTGAAGTTGAAAAATAAAAGCAAAATATAACAGTTTGTTATAGCATATGATCTCCTCTGGAGAAGGTTCCATGTACATTTGAGAACATATATTCTGATGTTTGGGGAGTGTTCTGTGGATGTTCTGTATCTATTACTATGTTTATAGGCTGATCAGCTTTCTGTTTCCTTGTTGACTTGTTGATCTGTCTACTTATCCGTTATTTAAAATGGAGTACTGAAGTGTCCGATAATTACTGTGTAACTGTCTATTTCTTCCTTCAATCCTGTCAGTATTTGCTTTATATATGTTAAACATATATATATATGTGTGTGTGTGTGTGTGTGTATGTGTGTATACACACATATAAACATACATATACACATATACATATATATATGTATATATATGTTTAAGATTTATTGTTTTGAGAAAAGGTGGGAAAGAGAGAGAGAGAAGGGGGAGGGCCCAGAGCTGTCTCCATAGTTGTACATCATTAGTTGTGACACAGTTTCATTCCACACAGGTGGATGTGGGGCCACATGGGGCAGGAACCAAACTGGGGGCCTCCCGCATGGGAGGTGAGAACCTTTACCACCATCTCAGTGGTTACCGGTTGCACCGCAGTTCAGCATATGGGCTTCCAAGGGCCGGGGTCGGGATTTTATCCCCAGACCTGTGGTTACAAGGCAAACACTCAACCCATTGAGCGATCCAGGCATCCTTACATTTTATTTTCTTAATGAATTGATCTGTTTATCATGATAAAATGTCTCTTGTGTCTCTAGTAATAATTTTTTTTCTTAAAGCCCATCTTTCTGATACGAGTATAGCCACTCCAGCTCTCTTTGTTTATTGTTAACATTCATGTTCTGAGACAAGGTCAGGGGTGGGACAAAAGAAGAAACTAATGTTTACAAAACTTCTAAAATTTTTTATATTGCATTATGCAGGGAAATTCCCACATAAGCAATAATCTTTCACTAAGGACAATAATGCTTTCTGGGAAAGAAAAATTTCTGACTTACCTCTATGTTGCTGTTATATAATGAAGGGCTGATTTTGATACACAAGTCATGGGGTATTTGAAAAACAAAATCTCATTCTACCACATGAAAATTAGTACAAGTCATTCTACAGTACAACTACAAGTGGGCCATGGTGGTGCATACAGTTTAATACCACAGACCAGCTGTACTGCCGAGGTAGATACACAGATTTTCACTGAGTGACTTTTTCTTATGGTCTTTAAAAAGGGCAACTACTAGAGAACCCAGGATGGCTCAGTGGGTTGAGCGCTCACTTTGCAGCCCTGGAAACCGAGGATCAAATCCCGGCCCCGGCCCGTGTGGCCCCATATGCTGAACTGGGGAGTGCCCCCAGTTCAGTTCTCACTGGGGTGAGACCCCGGCCCAGTTCCTGCCCTGTGCAGCCCCGTGCCCACCTGTGGAATGAAACTATGTGGAAAAATCGATGATGTGCAACTATGGAGACTGTTCTGGGCTCTCCCCCTTCTCTCTGTCTCTTTGTATCTCTCTCTGTCAAAAACAAAAATGAATCTTTAAAAAAGGGCAACAACTTAGAAAACACCCAAAGACATCTAAAATAAAATTCCAGTCATTTCTATAAACCGAATTTGACAACAATCATTCGTTATAGATTGGCAGACAGGTTGGGCTCTAGGAAGTTGATTTATGAATACCG